>JBBPRQ010000181.1:0-50682 GCA_038093095.1 Boletus insuetus
CCAGACCTGAACAGGTTGTCGACAACTTGAAGGCGCTCGAGGTGATTCCCAAGTTGACGTTGGAGATCATGGACAAGATCGAAGCTATTCTAGAAAACAAGCCTGCACCACCGGTGCGTAGCTTCGGTACGTTTGGTGGGTGAACTCCCTGATTAAATAATGGTCCAGCTCAGCTTTGGCCGCCCGGCTCTTGACGAGTTTGGTCGCTTGTGAGCCACCATGATGACCCATAGGTACCATTCGGGCATAAGCACCGCTCACATTATATGATTCCCGTTGTAGTGGGTTCTGTGGAAGATAGTTACGGAAGGAAATTCGCCAAATCTGCGTATTTACCAGGCTCCTTCCCCATCTTTGGAGGCCGCAATTAGTAGCATCACGTGAATGTTTCGAACCCAGCCTGGTATACTTTGTTTGGACATGTGACGATCAAGGAACTCGGTTTCGCCTCCTATAGATCAGGACTCTGACGAGGTGTAACAGATGATCAAAGTGATAAGGTATATATTCTTTGCATCTTTGCATTATCAAGCGCCTCGAGTCTAGAAACCATGTATCACAACAGGAAAAAAAGCCAAACCGACAGAAGCCAAAGCGAAAGGGTATCCCATTGGACTCCGATTCGGAGTCTGCGACTGTAAAAAAACGGAAAAAGGTGCCAGACAATGGAACGTCAAGCAGTGAAAGTGAGAATCAAGGTTTTTTCTCGGTTTCATCACGTTTGTAGACTTTGTAGGTAGTTACAAGGACGTGACGGTCACCAAGGTAATCTTGAGACGATCACCAAAAGACCGAACGGACTTGATCAATCACGACCAAGTTGTTCTCTGGTTCCAATGACACGGAATTTGTCGAGGAAACAGTAAGATCACTTCGGATTCAGCTCTTTTCTCTAGACCACATTCCTCATTCGTTATTTCAGCATCATCGAAGGTACTCAAGCTTCTCTCGAGCGTTTGGGTCTCGACTACGTTGATGTCATCTTTGCCCACCGTCCCGACTACTCTAGTCAGTATGCTGTTGTATTAGTTGATGGAAGTACTGAAACAGCATAGCTCCCATGGAGGAGATTGTTCGCGCATTCAACTACGTGATCGAGAAAGGCTGGGTACGTACTTGGCGAGTTTAAATGAGAAGTCGCCTCATCTCCATCTCAGGCTTTCTACTGGGCAACGTCTGAATGGTCCGCCCGTGATATCGAGGAAGCATACCGTGGGTGAATTTCGTGCTGTGAGGCTCATATCCTGATAGTTTGATGCAGATGTTGCCGACAAGCTCGGCCTAATTCCACCGATTGCTGAACAGTGCCAGCACCAGTGCGTTTTACTACACATGGATGGGAGTTAAATCACTCACTCCAACCTAGCATGCTCCATCGCGAACGTCCGGAGAAGGAATATGCACCTTTGTACAAAAAGTATGCTATCGGCACTACTGTCTGGTCGGCACTGGCTAGTGGCCTTCTCACTGGAAAGGTATTCTACATATGTCACAATTCAAGCCCACTTTCTCATTGCTCATCGTACGCCTCCGTTAGTACAACAACAGCATTCCAGAGAACTCTCGTTTCGCTACGCACTCTGACTTCTTCAAGGACACGCTCAAGAGTCTTAACGAAGAGGAGGGTCGTGCCAAGATCAGCAAGGTCCAGAAACTCACCAAGTTGGCAGAGGAAGGTATGTGTCTGGCTCTTCATAAAGCTTCATGGGAAGCCGGGCTAAATTTATGCACAGAACTCGGCTGCTCCGTGACCCACCTGGCGTTGGCATGGGTGGCTAAGAACCCCAACACGAGCACTGTCATTCTAGGTGCCTCGAAGCCTGAGCAAGTCCTTGACAACTTGAAGGCGCTCGATGTCATTCCCAAGCTGACCCCAGAGGTGCTCGACAAAATTGAGGCTATTCTGGACAACAAGCCGTCCCCTATTGTGAGCTCGACTACCAAAACATGTCACGTTTGTTTACTAAATTACCCTGACAGCCAATGTTTGGTCGTCCGGCGCTTGACCCCTATGGACGCGCATAAGGGTGTACGTAGTTGAATGTGCATATATTAGGTGTGAGCAATACACGTGAGTTTACCTGGACACATACCGGCTCTTGCAGCTCGAATGTATCAGAAAAGGAGGAGCAGATGCGGATACATATGTTCGACTTCGACTTGTCTTTACTTTAGATGGCTGAAGTTCCTCGAGATGCCGACCACGTCAGAAATGTGGAACACAACATTATAGGAGTGTACAGACTGTGCTGGCATGTCAGTTCACCTTAGCTCCACTTAGTTGATATATGCAGGTTTTCGGCGAGGGTAGAGCACTAGTACTGGCAGGCGAGGATTAGTGACATCGACAAGTCTGGACCTGAACAGAAATCTATAGCTATTTCGTAATTAGCAAACCTAAGCTCGGCTAATGATGATCCACATTTTCCCCGATGTTCATCCTTTGTCCTAGAACAGACCAGCCAGAATTATCCCCGTGGTGCTCTCTTGTCATGTCTCCACCACTTTGGCTCGTCCAACTTTGCCAAGCGTGCGGTCTCCCGTAGTAACAGCAAAGTTATTGGCAGGGACTGATCGGTCGAAGTCCTGCTGATCGGAGTTGGACTCGGCGGGTGAGCGAGTGTTCTAGTAGCACTGTACCTACATGTCGTTGTTTAACGGCCAGTTAACGTTAGCTTCGACGCCCATCTATGTGGCGCGGAATACGCGCAAACGAACGCAGTAGAGATCCTCATGAATCCGAGGAGATAGTCGGACGAGCGTCACGGTGTTAGTGGTGGGTCCATTGACAACTTTGACCTTGGCACATTCAGTTGTCAGAGCAAGACGCTACGACCTGCCAATGCCATTTCAGGTCACTACGGTGGCAGTGACATTCAGGATCCCACAATGACTCACATCGCGCACTTCTCAACGTTCGTGTTGCGACAGGCTGTCAATGGCGGTCATTTTGCCCGTTGACGTAAGATCCGGCGCTGATGGGGACAAAGAGTATATATAAAAGTTCCCCTGCTGATGTTTCAGTACAATCCTTTTGGGTTCACGTCCTCTCGTTTAGTTTGGTTTCTCATCCCGCCACGTCCTCAAAATGCACCTCCCTGGTGATGTAACGACTGTCTCTACAGTGTACGGCGCAATATTGCTAGGCACTTGCTTTGGATGCGGGTAAAGTCTTCACGGTGTATAACGTCGTTGCACTGACAACTGTGTAGTCTGACCGGTATCGTCTTTGTGCAATGCATTCTCTATTACAAGCTTTACCCCAATGACCCCGCGTGGACAAAGGCTTTGGTGTGTTCATGCCCTTGATTTACTAAGGTGAGTTCACTGACAAGGTCTGAAGGTGTTCGCGGTTTGGACGTTTGACATGATGCACACTGTCTGTATCGTCGGTGCAACCTGGGAGTCGGTCATTACAAAATTTAATCAACCGGAAAAAATGGACGAGATTCCACCGTCAGTCACAGATTGATCTTGTTCCCATCGATACTCATCTCTTCGCAGTGCGCTCGGGGTATGTATCATAGGGCCTTTCTGTAGCGTATCCCGGCTAGACGACTTTTCAGCTTTCTGTGGCCGTGACTGCTGCGGTTACCTTCATGGTTCATTGGTCAGTTCTCCCTTTGCTGCGAGTTCTGACCGCGGAATGACGAATACTTTATTCCGTCAGTTTCTTCGCAAACAGAATTCGGATGTGTAAGAAATTGTTTGCTATATTCACTATATTCCCTACACTATTCATCTGTTTACAGTGACGAAGAGATGGTACATCGCTGTCCCTGTGGTATGTCTACTATCTATTTTCATTTTATCCATCTCGTTTATGCATCAGCGCCATTCTAGATATTCCTTGCATCCCTTCGTCTTTGTGAGCGACTGCCCCTTGAGGGTCTGGGTATTGATGGGCTGCTTGCTAACAATTTATTTAGTTGCTGCTTGTGGTAAGCACTATGCATTGAATCAATATCCGGCCGATTTCACATTCCTCGCTACCACGTAGTATCGACAGGCGAAATGTATGTTGCGTCTTATTTTTCTTAATATTCACTATCTAACTTCTGTGCAGTATCCACTTGAAACGATACTCTTTGTTCATCAAGCCGTACCCTTCGGTGGGAACCCTATATTGTGACGTTTTTTTTCTATTTACGAGGTTCTCTAGTGGGTTTTCACGCTGGGTGTCACGCTTTCTGCCTCGGTGGAAGTTATCATCACCACGATCATGGTTATCTTCCTTGGGAGCAGAAAGACTGGATTTGCCAAGTAAACAGCACTGTTACTCTTTCCGATAACCTCTGATAAAATACCCCCAAGCATGGACCACATTATCAACTCCTTGATTCTATACACCCTGGAGACTGGTGGTTTTACGTGGTGCGTTTATCTAGCGCCCAGTTAACGCTGTTGGCCTGATTTCCCGTCTATTAGCCTCGTAACAATTGCTTCATTGCTCTGCGTTTGTCTGCCCTTGCTCGTCGAGTTACTTATTCCTGAGTTGGAATATTTGCAGTGGCTTCTCATGCGTCATAATCTAATTTTCCTTGGGATGCACTTCACTATTGCCAAGCGTGCGTGGTAGAAAATCATTCAAATGCTAACAAACTCAACGCTCATCACAGTATACGCTAATTCACTCCTCGCTACGTACGCTTGTCCGCAAAGCACCATTATCACGGCTGATTTAGTTCCTTTCTAGACTTAATATGCGCCGACGTTTCAGAGCGGAACGCACTACATCGGGTGAACGAGACCATATCCATCAACTTAGCCCGATACACAACACATACAAGGGTCAGCTTTCGGTACGTCGTTTGTCGAGATCGTCCAGCATGGCTTGGAGCAATTCACGCCGATCTGAAAACAGGGCCGGGTGCTCACCCCGCACTGGACACAGGAAGGTGTGCGTATTTTTGTATTTTCGATACCGTCGTCTCTGTTTTTTATTTCCCGACGACCCGCAGGTACCGCTAAATGTAAACGTGGAGACCATCATCATATCACAGGCTGACGAGCACAACCATCACTGCGATATCGTAGAGACGCCGGTTAACAAGCAGAGTTTTAGCCCGTTCGAGCGAGACGGGGATTTCAATGGTATGGGTCGAGGCAGCGGGGACAACGAAGACAAGAAATATCCACTTCTCGTATGACGTCGATTTCGATTTATCATGATCGCACATGCGGGGCTATGGACGATTAGCCCGGATCAGGAAGACGGTTAGCTACTAGCCGACTGTGGCCGAGTGTCCTGACTGGTCCAAACTGATCGAGACCAAAACCAATCCGCTGATCAGTGAGGTTCCGGGCCCAACTCTTCCCACCACTTGGTTGCACATACTTCATTGGGTGCAGCCAAGTTGCGTTCTCTGCACTGTTTTAATATTTGTTCTTGAATGTACCTCCCGGATTCGTTGACGGACAATGATAAACTATGATATGAGAGCACTCCTGCAGTCATCAGTTCATACCGTAGGACTGTTGGTGTCCTCAAGTTAGGAGTAGGAAAGTGCACTCGCGAGTAGTTATTGCACGCGGATGGGTTTATCTTTAGTATGTTCTTCGGAGTGGCCAAGGCAAGTCTTTGACTAAATCGACGACGTTTGGAAAACGTCCGTATGCTCACCGTTGTTTGGATTTCGGTGCTCCTTTGAAACTGTATGTTGCAACAGTGAACAATCTGGAGCACATGCTTGTGCAGATGACGTTGGGCGGGATGTCTTGCCACGTTCGCCTTCGTGATACGACTACTCGGAACCGATACCTTGGCATGGTGTGCAGCGAGTGTGCGTCCAACGAACCAAGGACCAGCGCCAACGCATATACACCCAAATGCAATCTGGTGTCTGGCCTACAGAAGGACATGAAACGGTTCGTCGACAGATTCAACGCGATCAACGCGCTCGTTCCCAACCTGACCACACAGCCAGACCATCCAGAGACGTTCGCTGGTATATAAAACCTGAACGGGCCCACATACCTTGGTGTTCGCGACAGCATCATAAAAGTGCATAAAGGTATACGTGAGACGAACGTTGCGATCGAATTCCATCGCAGGATATGTCCTCATCTATTGACAGACAGACAAGTAGTCTCCCGTACTCTTGTGCGCAGTGGCTCCATGGGGACACGATGGACGATGATGGTGAGAGATTTAAGAACGATCTCACCACGCGGTAAAATGCATGTGGGGATGACATTGCCAAAATGTCGAGGCTGTGTCGGACGATCCTCAAGAGGGTATCATGGATAGAAACAAAGCAAAGCTACTTGGAGGTGATAGGAAACAAGTACCAGGCTTCACGGCCTATGACGGATGTCTAGTTTTCATTTGACAGGGTATTGGTTGGCTTCATCGACGATTCTTGCCAAGTGACCGCTGGATGTCACAACTCAACGAATGACCTTAGTACTGCGAAGGTGCTCACACGTCTCGTGTTCCATATATGCACAGAATCCCAGATGGGTTGGGGTCTTGACATATTCACCTCATATCCTAGCTTGCCAGCTCAGACTTTTTTCGGTCATACCTATATGTCATTCTCCTTTATCGGGCATGTCCTTTGTTATGGAGGTAGAACATCTTTCAAGGAATTGTCGGGTGTGCGACAGTTTGGAGATCTCGTTCCTGTGACCGGGGGGGTACACGCTCAGCAGACTCAGATGGCCGGTGTTTGAATCTATGATCCGGAGAGTGCGTGAGGATTCGGAGTCTCTGTCGGGGTCTCTAGTGTGCTGACAGTGAGCACCAACGTTCCAACGCACTCGGCGACAGTCAGCCATTCCGAAGTCTTACGAATACCATCATGGATCCTGTACGGTTGCATTGGAACGACGATGCGCTGGCAGCAAAAAGTCATATGACCACGAGCATTATAAATCACCTCACTGTGCAAACAACTTTGAGTTCGGAACGACCTGGGAAACAGCCTGCCTATATCAACCCATCATGACGCTCTTGTCCCATATATATCGTGCCCTCTCGTTCACCTCCAAAGCACCTGCTTCTTCTTCCTCTGCTACTGCATCCTCGTCTTCGCTCGCCCAACAACGACATCGCGGAATGACGTCTGTCCAGGAATTTGTTGACGTGAGTGGGCCGACCCAGTTCCTCGAGATTATTCCAAACCAACACCGCTCACCTCATGACATCTTGGGGACATCTTACCGTTCCTTTTTTATTGTTGTTTTCAGGCAAAGATTGCAAACAACAAGATCGTCGTCTTCTCCAAGACACACTGCCCTTACTGTGCAAAGACGAAACAATATTTCGCAACCAAATACCCACAAGAACCCGTCGAGGTCGTCGAGTGCGTACTGCCCCTTGCTCCCTCTCCCTCTCCGTCTCTTTGGCAGTTAACGGCCTACATGTCATGAATAGATTGGACACACACAATGACGGGTCTGCGATTCAAGACATTCTAAAGGAAATGACGGGGGCACGCTCTGTCCCCCGAACTTTTATCAGTCAGTATCCTCTTCCCCCTTTTGTCATCGTCCTTGCTGACTGGTATTGCGTCCCAGATGGTACTATTGTGGGCGGAAACGACGATTTACACAATAAGTCCAAGGCCGAGGTCGATTTGTTGCTTGTAAAGCGTATCTAGTTGGACCATTCCCGAGTTTCCTTGAGTATACCCCGAATATGCGGTGGCGTACAGCTCTACAGTAGGAAATGGATGGTTTCAAGTCATGGATACACGCACACGATCTTGTCAGTATGGATATCTAATACCATCACATCAACCAGCGGATGATGCACGAGTGCACGACTTGGAGCCTCTGGTGCCCTGACAGTCAAGGTCCCATTTGTCAGCAACGCTGAACCGGACAGTTTTAGAAACGTCCATGTCTCACAGGTGCCTCCGAGGTGCTACGGACTTTAACTGGCGAAATGACCGCTGACCGCTGCGATGGACCAGCAACACATGACGGTGGCGGTGACTGGTTGACTGGTTGACCGGTCGATCGATGACCCCTTTGTCCCTTGCCTAGTACCTGACGTTGGTGTTGTGAGATATGACTGACGGAGAGCGCTCGAACCAGGGACGAAAGTCGGACAAGTCCTCAAAACGAATTAGGCCGTCGAGAGACGTCTCCATGGCCCCACTGTGTTTACAGGTGCAAGTGGGGGAAATACAGAGAGGGAATTGTGTCCCTGAGTGAGACATCGTCGCAGTTGTCGAGGAGTGCATCAACAACAACCCGCTGCGCTCACAGCGGATACAAGGGAGGAACGCACGAGGACGGGGACCGAGGCTACTCGTCTGTCGTCTCCACGTCCCTGAATGAACTGTCAAGCAAGATGCAGCGTCTAGACTCTAGACACGTCCATCGATCCCGTCGCCAATCGCCGCAATCCGAAGAGATGCGTCTACAACCGACGCAAAGGGTGTGAAACATACGGGGACTCGAAGAGGCTATTCGTCAGACAGTCACCCACATCCCTGAGGAAACTGACAAACAGGACGCAGCGTCTAGACTCTAGACACGTCCACAGATCCCACCCCTTCGATACTAGCGTGCGCAGCGCTGTACGACACGCCCATGGTGGATAACGTCGCCACCTGCCAAATTCACCAAGGGTACTGCGATGGTCGGACTCGTCTCGTGACACGAACGGGCCCCAAGATCCATATGCGGCGACGACCTGTGCTTGCGCGGGGCAACAGGCCAAGATGATTGGATAATAACCCCATGAGGAGCTGATGTCGCTCTCGTTGACCCATCCTCTTCTCGGTTGCATCCGTACGTTTGTACGTCTTCCGCGAGGTATCACCCCCACCATTGGGGGCTGAGACGTCAACGCTTGCGAAGCACGGATTTTGCCTATTTTCACGCCGGATTTTGAATGGGAGATTTCTGTTGACGGTGCCAAACGCCTTTCACGGAAGATAATCGAGGTTGTTTGCATTTACCCCAGACGCTGAGACGTCCGGGGATACGGGATGCGACTCACGCGTCAACCTGACAATACGCTATAGCCAGGCTGCGGAGAACCTCGGGAGCGAATCGAATATTTCCTGATGGAGAACGGGGCTTCCTTGGAGAGCTCGCTCGACTAAACGGCTGTCTCAGGCCACGGACCGACAACCAGCGTTTTGCAAGGATAGGAGGTGGAAAAAGGTTTACCAGGTATGTGCATTTGAGATGTTTCTCCCGCGATTTGGCATCTTGATTAATACCGCTCCCATGCCGCCGGGATCCTAGATTGGGTACTATGGGGGGTTGATAAATGGTCGTCTGACGCAATGGGCATGTTAAGTGTTTGGACGAAAGAGTGTGGACCATGTGGTCATGACATTTGTGCAATCATCTCCGCCAAAAGCCCACGCTTTAGGCAACCCTGGTGGCGAATAATGAAATAGAACCCGATTGAAATCACATCTACGAAGGTAACCCTAGTGTTGTACGCTACGGGAAGTGGGAAGAAGGTCGCGGAAGAAGGTGGGAAGCACAGGGAAGTGGATACGTGGAGAAAGATGGGACCAAGGTTTGGGCGAGGACGCGAAGCGGTGGAAGGACGGGAAGTGACGGGCATCAGTGTCAAGCGGAAATGACAGAAGGATGCCACGCAAGTGCAAGAGTCATACTGAGTAGGGAATCGCAAGAAACCGAACATGAACTTACAAGTTGGATGATACCGGCTCGTTCGGGTGGGGGGAGCATGTTGATCTGTTCTGGAGTCATGGCGATCACACGCATTATCATGGCCTGGGCGAAACTCATGAGAACGGTTTAATGCGATAAATAATTATTTGGAAAGATCACGAGGGGGCAGCCCAGGACGTATTGCGTAGATCGCAAGAAAATGTAATGTGAACGTTACCTTTTGCTCTTCTGGTATTGATGTGAGCGCGTCAGGTAAGCCAACATTATTCATCTGTGGCGTAGGAGGAGGCGGTGTTCCGAAGCCGCTAGGACCAGTATATTGGCCCTGTCCTTGTGCCACGTAGGGTGCTTGATTAGGTGGTTGAGGTGTGTGACCGTGTCCGTTATAGTGTGGGGGGGTGTGCGTCTGTGGAGTCGGCGTACGATATTGCGACAGGTGTGGAGGCACGGCGGAAGCTGGTGTGACCTGAGCAGATGACTGGGCGGACGGACCTGGTGGTGGCATGTTCGCAGAGTACGTAGTGAGCGTTTTCTGCGAGCCAATCCGTTAGGCATGCGCGACGCCAGATGATCAATGACGACAGACGTCGTGGGAGGACGCGCCATGTATGAAGGCACGTACCTGGAGGACCTGCACGTCAATAGCGTTCATCTTGACCATGAGTGCCACTAGGGCATATGCAATTTGGGGCGTCGAGGTGAGTATGGACCGCGCCTGCTGCGAGGTTGTTTTCTGTTTCACCAAGAATTATCGAGCATACGACGGACGTCATTGTAATGAATGTATGTATACGCACTTTGAGCTCGAGCATGAGCTCTATCAGCTGATCTTCTTGAGTGGACATGCCAGGTGTAAGTTAAAGGGCAAGCTTACTAAGCAACGTGTAGTCGACACCGCGACGTGCCAGTAAACGTGTCAACTGAAATTCCTTGACATGATCAAAGTAACTGTACGTCGTGCTGTCGTTTCTTTTCATAAACATGAAACCCATCTTTTACGAAGCAAGCCTACATGTCGGGTTCCATCAGGATACTGACCCCATGGAAGTAGAACGCCCGGTTACGCTTATCACTGTGATCTTCTTTGCTTGCCTGCAAGTCACAGGGATGTCGCACGCCCTCCTCGATCGCATCTCAATTGCCCATGTTCACGACCGAATTGTATTCTCCGCCGGGAACGCCGCGACCTCTGCAAAGCGGTTCGCTTCTACCTTCAACGCCCTTGCCTTATCCTTACGCGCGTGCGCCCCTTGTAGACTGGTTGTCTGTGCAAAGGACGCACGACGCAGCTCTCTTTCCAAATCAGTGACTCAAGACGCTCTCACCGATCGGATGTAAAACGCATTCAATCGCGATGAATACGGGATCAGCAAAGCACGTCTCGGCCGCAGAACACGTTCTTGCCCCCTCGTCAAGGTTGCGCAGCGTCCTCGCTTCCCATTCATCGATATTCAAATGACCACAAATACCGTTCAGCCATACCTGCCGGACGCCTTCGTTGCTGGGTGCATGTTGCAACAACGAGGATTACCGATCTGCTTTTTGGAATGTGTCGTTGGCACGTCCTCGTTCTCCTTGCCTTTTTCGGTCCACGTGGCCCATCCATCTCCCGTGTTTCTTGTTCGGTTTCTTCTTCTCGTTCGGCAGTCGGCTCGTTGGTATCCAAAAGAACCGGACCTTGTCCATGTGAGGCACCCCCTATCCCCTACCGGTGTTCGGCTAATCATCGCTCCCGCCCACCAAGGCAAAGCTTCCACCTCGAGGCATCGGGTTTACGTGACCCTCTTTCTATATATCCTATGCTTCTAGTCGCTGCGGTCATCGGTGCTAGTACTGGCGCTACGAGATCCGAAACGTTCTTTATGAATGCAGCCGCATCGAACTTCTATATGGACACGCATGCGTCGTTAAGCTCTGCAGCTCGTACGTCATCAGCAAACCCAGCGCCCAGTTGGTAAATGGCTACATTGCAACAGCACTGCAAGTACGTTTGCGTCCCATTGCGCCTCGTTATTACAGTAAGTAAGAGTACCCACGCGCCAGCCGCGAGGGGGTCATTCTCCTTGACGACGTCACGACACCACCAGCAGGCGTACGATCTCCACGATCCCAATATCCAGATCTACATGCACATGCACATACAGCACACACTCGCCGAAAGTCGATTAGCCATCTTGGGACGACGACGATCAACACCCAGCGGCACGTTGGAACTGACCGCGCAATGCCCTCGCGATATCACAACAAGCGAATATGTCTTGACTATTTTCCGACGATGTCGATCGTGTGGTTTGTTTGGTCTAGCGTCGTCTCATCGTGCCATCAGGTTATCTCCCTGGCGCCCTGGATGCTCGGGCGGGTTGGCAGGCGATGTGGCCGCCGTTTGGCATGTTGGCATGTTGGCACTGGCAACACGGGAATATGGCGGTATAGCGATTTGAAATCATGGCCTGATAGCGGCACAGCAAACCATCACGTGGAACTACGTTGGGGCGACGAGTACGGGGCGTTGGTCAGTCACGGCCACATCTTGGTATATGATCTCGGTCGATCCGGGCACGCGTACTTGAGGTACGTGTCACCTGTCATCTTGTCATCCTGTTCGACAGTTCGTTTACCGACAGCCCACGGTCTTGGCGAGACATTTTGAAGTCGCGTTCAAGGAGGCGAGTCACGTGTGCCCGGTCTGCCCGGGGACGGGGACTTGGATTTGGAACGGAATTATAATACATATCATCTATCCGAGCACGGGAGATGCAGACGCGCGCAAGATGGCATCGATCGACCTGGGCGTACATCGATGAGGGGGGTAGACGCTTGTCAGACCAAACCCTTGCCTCGGCCTTGGACATGCTGTGCGCGCGATGCTACCCGGAGCCCGCAGACGATGACCGTCTTGCCGTGTTGCACCGTGTCTTCCCGGTCGATGAACGAAAAGTGACGAATCTCAGTCTGAGCTGGGTAGTAAGCGAGATAGCATCGTGGATGTCCCAGATGCACGTTTCGCGATCGATGACAGTGTGGCCAGCATAGCGAGAGTACCGAAGAAAAAATAAATAAAACAAAAAGTGACTGAGCACTGAGCAACGTGCACACGTGCAAGAGGCTTTCTTGCCATGCTGTATCGTATCCCCGGCTCGGGTTCTCAACAATACCATTGCATTTCATGCGTTGGTGTCATCACCAGGATCGTGAAGCGAGTGGCAGCCTCGCAACCATGATTTTACGACAACATTCATATCCTATCTCATCTTATCCTATCATTACAGTCGACTTGCTGTAATAGCACACACGTCCCTTGCACCACGCCTTGCCATGCACTACACTCCCAACGAAAGTGGACACCTTGATGCCTGACATGACACCTGTGTCATTGCATCGCCTTACGGCAAACATCCATCTCCGAGACATGCTGATGACATCAAATAAAATAATGAAATAACGGAAAAATGTGAAATGTGACGAAGCTACAAGGAAACGACACGCCGCGTCCACCGTCACATCCGATCACAGCATAATCGTACAACACAGGAGTCCGTCCGCCTCCCCTCTGCTCAAGCGACACTTCAAGCGACACAACGTACGCGTTCGAGATGGCGTGTCTCGCCTTATCAGGGACCCCAAACATCGGATCGTCTTGACTGGCGGCGATATCGGGAACGAATGTAAGAGCACGTCCAAACGCAGGCGAGGGTTAAGGTCGATCAGAGCTTCGATGGATTCCTCCAAGTCGGCCGACGTTTCTATCCATGAGGCATTTCATGTCGGGATCGGGTGCAACCGGAAATAAAGAAACAAGATACGTGTCAAATTTAGTCCCTAAAACCCCGTGTGAATGGATGCATACCTCCACGAACGCAGCGAGACCCTCCTGGAAGAAAGGACTATGAGTCAGAAATTGGAATTACCAAGAAAAGCGTAACGAGACATGGCTCAAATTATCCCCGTGCCTGGCCGCGGTGCACAGCACTCGAGCACAGCACGCCAAGGCAAACAAAGGGCGATCAAACAAGGAAATCCAAAAATGAGACCACTTGCCTTGACGTTTTCTCCATTGTATAATCGTTTACTCACGAGGCTTAGTGAGTGGGTCCGGACTGCCTCTTCAAAGTGGTGTTTCTGCGCGAGCATAAGACCCTCTTTCGTGCTCTGCACGGAATCCGGCGAATTCAACGTGATTTGGCGTGCGACATCGAGTGCGGTCGATAACACGTTTGATCGTTCAACGACGGCGTTCACGCTGTAGACTCAGAAATGAACGTGAGTTGTGATCATCAAGAAAGAAGGCCGCCTTTGCACAAAAATCATACGCGGTGATAGTGTGTGAACGCGAGGACTCACAATCGAAACCTATCTCTGGCTTGGACAGCGCTGACGGGGTTTCCCAAAAGTAGCATCTCAGAAGCGAGCTACACATCAAACGGAACCACAGGCGGTGTTTTTTGTTCTTTCTCAGTATGCGGAGACCCAAAGCGGGGTAGATTACCCTTGAATGTGCATCATACCTGATGACCCGCCGCTTTGGCTAACCTGGGAATCACTGCGGAAAGAAGATATGACCTCGTCAACGCTTATCCGTTCCTATTCATAACACCACCGACGTTGAAAAACCGGCCAACGGAGGACGGACGTGAAATTCCAGATGACGGCACCAGCACCATCGAGCGCCAAACATATCACAAGAAAAGAATAGAGACGCCGAAATGGCCGAACCCGACAAAGGACAAGGACACATACCCCCTTGCACTGCCAAAACACCACGCTTCACCTCGGGAAGCGCAAACACGGCGTCCTCGCTTGCGATGACCACGTCACAATTGAGGATGAGTTCCACGCCGCCTCCGTAGGCTGATCCGTTGACCGCAGCGATGATCGGTTTATACGACGTGTGCCGACGAGAAACAGCCGCGAAGCCGTGCAGGGACGAGGCGACAGATTCTTGTTCGGTAATTCGTCCTTGCATTTGGTCCTGTTGCCATCTAGGGGAAAAAACCGTGTGCACATTGACAGGAGACGAGGGTTTTTTGGTACGAGAATGTGGAATGGAATGAGCTTGGTGGCGTTTAATGTGATGCTTGCTTACACGTTCAGGTCGGCCCCCGCGCAAAAGGCGCGACCTTGGCCGGTGATAACAACAACCCTTAATTGCACCCGTGACTGACAGGCAAGAGAATGTTAGGTGGGGACGTACCAGAGACGTGGTTCCTCGTCAAACCAGCGCAAGACCGACGTGAGATCGCTGTCGAGTTGACGAGAGACTGCGTTGAGGCGATCAGGACGGTTCAGAGTCAAGAGCAGAACGTGTTCCAGAGGAAATTCGACCTTGAGCTGGTCTGAATGAGGAGGTACCAGTGAAGATAAATTCATGGTCGAGGTCGTCAGCACTGTTGAAGTCGGACATCGAGTGATGTTGCCCGTGCTTTTCCAAGATAGGAAAGTCATTCACACACCCTATAGCCGGTGGAATCATGCGAAAAAGCGTAGAGTCTTGGCCATAATGGCACAAGTCACCACCAGAAATACTTGATTCAATACACGCAAGTGAGACGGTTAGCAGGACCAGTGGAAACGCTCGGCTAACAGCAGAACTTGAAGAAACATTGCCAAGATTGTCTTGTCAACCAATAAACACATTGGAAAATGTTGTAGTGTCGAGAGCCATCACCAAATATAGATTATGTGATAGTTTTTCTGGTCCTAGGACCAGCTTTTGGTCCTGCGGTAGCCGAGTGCTGGACACTACCCGGTTTACAGAAGAGGGAATACAACCCCTCGAACGTTGTTGGACAACGAGTTCCTTGTTTGGACAGAAGAAACGATTACCCGAACTTGCGCGCGAGTACCCTTGTGGTTGTCAGATGTCTCTCCTTCTCTTGAGCCAGGCTTGTGAAACGTCCGAACGTCGCGTGGAAAGCTCCGCCTGTGGCATGCACTCTAGAACGAGGTGGCCCGGGGGGAGCGAGTCCGTGTCTGGCGAGTCGTACAACCCCGTTCAAACCACGATCACCCACCGCCAGTCTTCTCGCGATCCGACCTGGCGGATGGTTGGCGTGTGTGTGTGCGTGTTCGCGCACATACGGTGAGTGCGCGTTAGCAAACGACGCAAACCTGCCACATTATGCCACGTCGGTCCATTTCTCAGACTGCACCTTACATATCGGGATCGGACGTTGGATGATCAGCAGTGTTTTTGCTGTTCTGGCAATTTTGATTTTTTTGTCAATTTTCCTTCCTTTTTTTCCCTCTTGTCCATGGTTTCTGTCTCAAAGCGGGTCAACGATGACGTCGGCGATACGTGATTCTCGTATCCGTATTCCCCAAGCTGGGATATTATTATTATTGATCAGACTCCGAGATGAAGAGGCGATAAACAAGGACATCATGAGACACCGGACGCAATGACAAAAGTGACGGACTTGATTTATTGTGTACAGCGGAAGTTCAAAGTATGAAGTCATCGGACCGAAGGGAGGATGAAAAATTTGTGTGGATATTGTTAGGTAGCAGTGGGGTGATATTACAATGCAGGCCCTCTTGGCATATGTGCGTGAGTCTATGATGATATAGTACTCCCGCCCCTCCACTCCGACAAACCTGCATGACAACATGATTATACCCCGCAGCGCTCCACACGACGCCGAGATGTAAAACAAGTAAGGGAGGAGAGACACGTGACGGACTCTGATCGTACAACTGCGAGGATGTCCATGGATGGAAGTACTCTTGTAGCAAAAAGAGACCTCTCGACTAGGCGTGCGCATATGCACGTGGTGTATGCGTATGGTGATACAGTGTGGGAGACAACAGATGCGATCGACGATAAATTGGGTTAACAACATGGACGAAAGGAACATCTAGGACGATCTGCGCGTTAGACGTCTTGGAGGTACGTGGCATGCATGAACACGACTTACGAGCAGCAGGGGAATAAATAGTGTGAAATGGTGATAATGAAATGCTCAGCGGAAGGGGCAGCTGGGTGAATGAGCGCCGCGCCAGCCACAATGGCAGCACTGGGGTGCGTTCGCGTTGACCATTGTGGTCGAGTCATCATGACCATGGCGCATCGTGACGGGGATGGAGGACGCGTGAGGAGTGGAATGGCACGGGGGCGTCATCGATTCAAAGGCACAGGAAGTAGCAGCGGTGGAGTGCATCGTAGGAATAGTGGCGGTGGTGCTCGAGCGAGGACGAGATGCAGTGATGATGGAGAGGAAGAAGGGGGGAAGAGAAGGACGCTTTTATGTATTTCCAAAGAGGCAGCTGGCCGGGGAGAAGTTCCGTTATCGGAATGTGGACAGAAAGCCATGAAATTCCGACGGGGAGGAAAAAAGACAGGATGCGTGTTGTGGCGTCAGTGATGGCGGGTGAAAGGCACCTGACCCAAAAGTGATGAATACCGAAAATGGAAAGAGGGCAGAAGTGGGGACCCCTTGGCGGTCACATCGCTCGAAGGTGGTCTGGCAGAAGAAAACAGCCTCAATCAGGTCAATTCTGGGCGCTATTTCCAGTCACGACCCACGATAGCCTTTCGAGGGCACATCTACCCACATCTACGGCAGCATCCCAGCCCTCGGCTCATTCTTGTCCTTTTCGTCCAGATAACGTACGGCACCAGATGTATCTACCTCAAACAGGAAATGTTGCCGACACGGCTCTCTCTCAGCGATCGGCACGCTTGGCTGTGTTGAACCATGTTCACTGCTGATTCAGCCCACATCCACGGATCCATTTTCGTTGCCCATCCCCCCTTCCACACACACACGCACCCCCCTCCACGTACACACACCTCTTTCATTTCCCTCCCTCCACAACGTGTTCGGCACCACCCACCTTTGTCCTCCATTTTCCGCAGCGGCACCGCCTCGTCTCCACCAAGCCTTTGCTATTCATCTTACGTCTGGACTGGTTCACTGTAACTAATCACATCACCGCTAGTCAATAGACCCGAGAGAGAAAAAAAGCAACTTGGTCCATTGTCTCTTTTTGTGACACGACCCCCCTGTACGATCCAATATACCCCGAACCTCCCACTCTCGTCATTATTATGCTTACGCTTCGCGTTCGTCACCCGTCCGTCAGATCAGATTTCATGTTCATGCGACGTGCGCCAAAATGAAGTAAAGAAGAGAGAAAAAACACGGCAGAGAGACAATGTCCAGGAACACAGCATCGTGCCAAGAGCCCTATGTGTGTATCGCATAAACGTCGCAAAAAAATTTACAGTTTTGATTCGAATCCTGGTTGCCTGTGCTTGTCACACCCAAACTGCGACGCTGCGGGGCAACTTGACCCCCCGTCTCACACCAAAAAGGCATAGAAGGACAGCAAGGGGGAGAGAGGGAAAAAAGTCATCGCCATCGTTATGATGCGCCATGGACGTTGGGTCCCTGGGGCTATGGAGACGCATCGCACATGGGCCACCATCTTGGCTAGTTCTTGCTCGAAACGTGGCTAGTCGGTGCTTTCTGTCGCCGGTGTCAGCCCTTTCGAGCTCAAGCTCTAAATCTGAGACCAAGGCGATGCCGGGGGTCGTCACTGTGATACGCTCTCCTGTTTAGACGCCTTTTTGCTAGATCGACCACTTGGTCAGTTGTTTCGATAGTGCAACCCCATATGATTGATTATGATTATGATAACGCTCTACTAAGCTCAATACCCCCCGCACAAACCGTCACCTCGGTTCGTGTCATCCGCATAAAGGACATTGGGGAGACGCCACTTGGCCAAGTGGCAGATGGACGAAGCTTGCGAGATAGGATTAGGAAAGCAAAGAACAGACAAACAGACGGATCTGGTTCCTAAATCTCATCCACTCCCTGCGAGAACCAACTCTTGCGCGGCAATCACACCACGCATGCACAGCCAGATCGACGCAGCTGGGCTGGGCTCTTGCTAGGCCCCCCGGCCGAAGCACGGATATGACACAAACCGCGCCTCTGATCGCACTTGGGATCGGACTCAGAATGTCATCTTCTTTTGATTATTTGGAATAGCGAAAAAATGTAAAAAAACAAGGTTCCGAGACGGTCGGGGTGCCTGCGCTTCTCCCATGCACGATGTAGGTCATGCAACGGCCGTAATGCGTTTAAATCGTCCTTCTTCCCATCTCCTTTGTTCATTAATCCTAGAATAATCATCCTGGTGTCACAGGCGCGGAAAAGGAAAAGTTGCGTCTACTCAACCTATCACCGGTACAAAATATGATGTAAAAGAACATGCGGTACAGATCAAGATACAAACGAACGAACGAGTGCGGAAAAGAAATCAAGGAAGAAAAGAAAAGATCAGAACCAGGCGTCATACCCGTGGCCAAGTCACATCGTATCGCCTCATATCATGCCATGGCCAATTCACCGTGTTCCATCAATTTCACACCGCCGTCCCCTTTCTCTTCGGCATGTCAGCGTACCATTCCGGCATCTCGTTTGCCTTGGGTATCGCCTTCCGACGCAACTCCTTGATCGCCCTTTCTTCTTCCTCCGCCTCGCGTCGCCGTTGCTCCTCTTTCAGCCTCTGCACCTCCTCTTCCTTACGTTTCACCATTTCATCAAACTTCTCTCTCTCCTTGGCGCGTTGTTTCGTGTAGGAGAAGAAGGGCACAACGGGCACGCTCGGAATGATGCCCTCAGGCCTGTGAAATGTGAACGCGGCCTGGCGCGATGTCCGGTGTGCCTTGTCATCAGGCACAGGACAAAGTAGTTGCGTCTTCCCTGGCTCGCTCACCGCCAGCCTTTCTTCTGCCTTGCGCGCCTCCAGCCTTGCGTCTATTCGGAACGTAAATCCAACCGGCTTCGTCAGCTGTGCCACAGACAACGTGGCATTCTGGTTCATTAGTGGAAAAGAAGGTACAGCATGGTGAGGGGGCAAGGCGCGTCAAATGATCAATATAACATCATGCAGTCAGCGCACTTAGGATGATTATTCCGTTAATGGAGTTCACGTACCGGCTTCTTCTCTATCAAGGGTAAATCAGCGGTCGAGGTCAGTCCAGAGCGCGCATGAGAGGATTCTATAGCGTTCTCGTGCCTTGCCCTCTTATCGTGGCGCAGACGTGTGCCTCCCGAAACCTCACTCGGTGAAGATTTGGACAAAAAGCTCGCTGCTTTGCGTTGCCGTTCATCACGTTTGCATTTACCCTTGTTCATTCTTTCATGTACCTGACGCGAACACGACAAGTATGGGAAAGCGTCCAATGTTGGTCCCTTGCACTCAGAAGATGATGTGAGTTTGGGTTTGTACTTGGTGCGGGCGCTTGGCAAGGTTGCCTTGGAAGAATCTGGGTGCTGCGCGCTGTCACGAGTTTCAGGGTGCGTGATAGATTGATCCTCATGCACATGGGTCGCCCCGGCTGGACGGGGTTGGCCTTGGGAAACTACCTCATTCGGGGATCCACGCTCGGAATTGGCATCCGCAAATATTATTTTCCCCCTTTTTCGCTGGTGGAATTCTTCTGGTTGATCTGCGTCCATGCTAACGCGCTTCTTCGGGGGCCGCATGGGTGACATGGCATGGGGCTTGCCATGCTGTGGAGTTCCAGTATATGCGGGGGAACTTGACTTGGGGGAGTTGAGTGGCCGTTTGTGCGGTGAAATTTCAGATAGCCTGAATGGATCGCCGTGGTCACTGGAGGTTTCATTAATACACTGGGGTGGGTGTGAGGGAGATGCATCAGCAGCTGGCGGCCGGGTTTCGATGCGTACGTCTGCCACTCTAACAGCATCGTTGGAAGCTTCTGTGAAAGAATTTTCAGGACAGGGTTTGGAAAGTCTAAGCAGCAGCCGTTCGCGTAGGTCAACAAGGTTTGTGCGACAATCACGTCAGCATCGGATTTCGAGGCACCAAGGAACAGCAAACCATTCGCAAGGCACAGTAATCAGTATACATGACCAACATGAGACGCATCAGCAGACGTACCTAATCGAGGATATCAGTTTTTGACTGTACGACACGAGGCGTTCTGCCAGTCCACCGGTACTGGGGTGCGTAATTTGGGTCTTTTCGGGCTTTGAGTCGATATCGCCACTAATACAAGCGGGCGGAACTAGCTCCTTTTCGGCACCAATATATTGCGGCGAGATATGTGCTAGATGTGCTTCCTGAACACGGGAAGGTTTGCCCTTTGCTTTCTTCGCCACATGGGTTTTTGGCAAGGTCGTACGCTTGGAGATGCCTCCTGTTGCAACGGTCTTTCAGCTGATAAGTATGTAGCCGGTAAAGTTGATTACAATTGCTGACTCACAGGCTTTGTACTCGTCCTCGGATTTCGCTTCGACTTTGGCGGAGCAGGCACAGCAACATCTATCGCTTCAGCGGAACAGCTATCACCGGTAGCGATAACTACGTTTTTGTCAGCTGGTGGTTCGTCATCCTGGCAAGTCTCTTTCTCCTCTAGAATGGGGGCTAAAGGGACCTCGGACGGAGGGTGGCTGTCGAGCGCGTTACTCCCCATTTTCGGATTAACGTGTGAGGAAGAGCTATCCTCTACAGATACCATCACATGCATCTGCACGTGGGTTGGTGACTCATCGGCTTGACCAAGAGTCCCTATCTCCGTACGTAGTTGCTGAAAGCGCTCCGAGGACACCAAGGGACTCTCCAATCGCCGGTGTATCGATTTGGCGCGTGACGGCGTTTTTCTGCGCTTTTCAGGACTTGCATGTCCGAGGGTGAGTGTACGTTGGATGACGGATAGCTTAGCTGATGCGGACGGCACTTGGGTAGGCGTGGGGGATCGAGAGCGGTGCGGTGAGGGTGACGCCACATGGACCCTTGGAGTGAGTTCTCCGAGCGTAAGGGGTGGTCCGCGGGGATGGGTGAGCGTTACAGGAGCAAAGCTAACGTCGTCGTCGACGGCATTGCAGAGCAGGTCGAATCCGCCGGTGTGGTCAGCGAGGAGCAAGTCCGCGAGTGCGTCGTTAGATGGGATTTGGAATGAAATGCTCGACTCTGAGAGATCTGGTAAGTGGTCCAGCGTGATGTCGGTAATCAGGTCTTGATCCATGTCGTCGCGGGCCAACCTTGCGCGTCCGTGTTCAACATTTTGCTGGACCGTGGGAACAACACCGACGCGTCCTACTCACGTGATCATTGCCATCTTCCTCCACCTGTCGTTTCTCGCAACCCTGCCAAGGTGAGAAATCGTATCTTTGGTCGTGAATTGCCCACTCTTGACGGTCGATATTATTGGTATCATCACGTGAAGACACCCTCCACCTACAACCCAACATGTCGCCATGTATACTCATGTATACTTATGTGATTAATCTGCTATCTAATCTGCGCTCAATTCCCGTCCTCAATAATTTTGTCCATACTCACTGTCCTCTACCGTGCTGGGTCCCAATGACCCCTGTGTGTTAGCTCACACACGCTATCTCAATACCGAGGAGCATCCGAAATCCACACGCGTTCTTCGGAGGGGAGGGCGTCCCTGTCAAGTAAGCTCAACGTTTCGCTCACGGTTCCATAGATGTCAACACTTCGATCTGTCTCGTATCCACAACTCTATCCAGTTTTACACCGCGACACATAATCCATGGGATCGTTGAGGTAATGCTGATAACACGTTCATATTGACATTCAATGTCGTTTTGACAGTTTTTTTCCCGCTCCACATCTATCCATGTTTAACCTTTCGCGTCTTGAATCCCCTCAAACTCGAGGGGTCTCCGCATCGCGATTGATTGCATCTCCGAGCCACTGTCTTGGGTCGCCGTGAACGCGGACTCTCATGATCAGCGGCTGCACTGATGCTTTCTGTCCATCATGTCCAGCGAAAGCCCCGCTTACCCTCGAACGCTCGGCTTCCGAACCTCGTCTTGGTCCTCCCACACGTCCTATTCTCCTTTCTTGAGCATCCCATGTATCGGTAACCAACTTTGGCCTTTTTACCTCCGATCATCCATCTTTCCCCACCTTTCCCCGCTTCCCCACACCTTCTGGATACTCGTCTGGCGTGTGCATGTTGGTATCCAGCGTCGAGATACGTTTCACTGTTCTCTCCGCCGACTAGACGACACACGTTCCTACACCGTGTTCTTCTCCCCATCGATCGTCCCGCATCTTCCTCCCACATCGCTTCTATTGAATGCCATAATGATGCAATATGGTCGCTGCGTGCTTCATGACACAGTTCTACCCGCAACGGGGGCCTTGTGCCTTGTGGAAGTTTTGCACATTTCATTCATAAGGATGATGTGCACCTGACTGGTTACCAATCCACCATCCATCCAATATGAATCACTCACACCCATCCCAGCCGTGCAAACGTTAGCGTTCATTCTTTCCGTCGAACCTCACGTTCAAAACGTGGTGTTCAGCCACCCTCCAGAGAAGTGTCGACGTGATAGTGTCATAGGACCACGATCGTTCAGGATACCACTAGATCTCCCTTTTCCCCTCTCTTCTTCCGCCGTCTTCTTTCTCCGACCAAGTCGTCCCATCCCGTTTTTCAGATTTTCCCGCCCTGGATTGGACCCGTGTTGTTGGTTCTTTTCTGGCATTAATTACTTCTCTCCCCTAAATACTAGTATACTCTTCTTATTCACCTTCCGAATTTGCTTATATTTGTGTCATCCAGGCACCGAGATGCGATTCGACTTCTCCAGCGTTTTCCCAAGCGTACATACCCTGCCTGCCGTGTGTACGTGACCGTCAGGGTACCCTCGTTCCATTCAGGCCTGGTCCGTTTCTCCCCACTTTACCGTCTACAGTAAGCACTCTCATTTTCCGCTGTAGCCAGCGTTCCGAATACCCAAAGCTTATTCTATACCAAATTCGAAACATCGATACGCCGACGAGTGCATTTTCCATTTTGCCCTCGTTCGCCTGAGAGCAAAGCGACCGCTAAGAATATGATTTGCGCTGTGTCAATCGAACCCGCTGCGTTTTTGGACGTGTCCGCGCTCCGACTCACCCGAACTCGTCAGGATACGTTCTTCCGTTCCTTTTTTTGTTCACAGACCGGCTTCACTGAATAGCAGGGGGATGGGTTCTTCGGACCGCTCGTTCGGGAGAAAATGCTCGTTCCTCTGTTCCGCCGCTGGCCTTACCCTGTGACTTTTCTGCCATTTGCTTTTCCAAGGATAGCCGCTGTCGACACTTGTGTACTCGGCACGTGCCAACATGGCAGTCGAAACGCTATTGAGAAGACGGGGGACGGGCAGGATCACGTCAGCGTTGCCCTTGGCCACTTGCTGGCAATCCATCGCTCCACCCCCATCATTGCTCCACTTGGGTCATGTCATCCCCGGGCTCGCATCGATCTTAAACTCAGCGCAAAATGAAGCGCATGACCATGCTTTGCTCCAGCGTCATGTCTGTCGGCTTTAGGAGGGCAGGAGGGTTCTCATGACGTCCTGCGCGTCCATCTGGTGCCGCTGAGTGTAACCCGGATTCTCGTGTAGGCGTATACTCGTACATGGGCATGCGTGGGAGCTGACGGCTCAGCGCCGAGCGCCGAGCGGAGGTATTCGGCCGAAACGAACAAACCGATTCTGGTTTTGATTTCCACCCGTTAATCGTTGCTATCCAATAGTGACCAGACTGCCTTTAGTGCTTCATTTCGGCGAGGTTGACATTATGATACAGGTTATGGGACACATGAACGCGAGAACGGTGGGAAATGGACACAACATACGCAGCCCTCTGAATGTGGCAGCGTAGTACGCGCGCGTGGTCTCTTCACTGCCCAGCATCGAGAGGCATGTTCATGCTCATGCTCACGTCTGCGTCCATGCCCATGCCCACGTGGTCCGAGGACGGGACGGTATCATTGTGATACTAATTCGGATGCAGTGTCGCTGCGGAACGCTTACGCTTGAGAAATGGTATCACGATCTGAATTGGATACAGGTTCCAGACACGGGTCCCGACGTCTGCGAGAGAGTGGCCGTGAGGGGGCTCGGTCAAACCCCGAAGGCCCGATGGGTCCGAAACCGTTATCTCAATCGCTCACTCTGTCTCAGACGATACTCTCACCCTTTGGAGAACCGCAGACCACGTGAACCTGATGCAAGACAGAGCGCATGGATCTACTTTGTGCGGCGTTGTCTCGTCGACATAGGTACGCCATCACGACGTGTCAGCGTATATCTTCACGTAGCCATCCTAACGCTCGGCACACCTTGTCCGAATTGGATCATTCACTGCAGCGTGTTCCATGGATTGATGCATGATGATGATGGTAATAAAGTTTTGGGGTATGCAAGTCGGGGTATATACATATTGCATGCATGGTATGGCATACGTGGGAGCGGACTCAGACTCCAGCGATGCGGCCTCGAGCAAGACCGGCCGCATTTATCTCGATATCTGATCGATAAGTACTAGTGCGCGCGAATTTGGGATTCATTTTTGCCTTTCCCTAGAGATCCCAATGCACGCCTTGTTTTGTGTTAACCTTGTTTCATTCGTAGAAGCCACGCCCTATTTAGAACGCGTCTACTCAGTAGGCGGGGTTGCTGAACATTCGAATCCCCCCTTTCCAAAACGTTCGTCACCTGATGGCGTTTCTGACCGGATGAGGGTAAATGAACTTAGGCACGGGGGGACCTTCACACCCACCCCTGGCCCGAAGTTGTCCGGTGGCCAAAAGAAAGGTTGTACGCATGTTCGCTTCCACAGAAAAATCAAATCCAAAAAGTTTCTCCGGAGTGAAGCGAAAAGGCCGCGTGAAGACGCCGCGACTTGGTGAAGCGAGCAAATTCCTCGGAGGCATGGGAGGGGTAGGTTAGTCAACACAGATCTGACTTGTTCGATAATCTGACACTGATTAGAAAAAAGAATTGGGTGACAGCGCTACAAGAAGGATACGAAAAAGCACCGTCCTACACTAGCCCCTCACCCCTCACCCCTTTTTCCATATTCACGCACCGTGGATCATGAACGTGCGTTGGGTGAGATTGCGGGGAAGGGGGGGAGTGGGGGTCAGCAGACCACATCACATGCGTTCCAAGGGATGCATGTCGGCCCCACTGACAAATACCTGAATGTTCTTCAGTGCCTGCCGTTCCTGTTCCGTCAAAGTGACTGGATCATGTGGGAGGAAGGACGTCGATAAGACTGCCTGGGAGGAAACGCGGTTTTCATTTGCAAATTCGGCGAGCGTCGAACTCAGTTTGGACGCGAGGATGGGGAGATAGCCGCGTTCGGTATTCGTGTGGCCACCTGTGTAAGGGTCATCGGCAATTCGCGCGGGGGCGCACAGTCAATGAGTCATACGGTACCGCGAGTGACAGCGTCAGCATGTGTCCCAGCGCCACAGAAGTAGGGGAAAAGGCAAGTAGGAGAGGAAGGAAGGGGAATAACGTTCGAAAGAGGAGACACTCACAAAGGACAACGTATTTCCCTGCTGCGAGTGATGCCAAGACGTCATGCTACACCAAAGACAGGTCAGTACATATTTTTCGCGTGATAGTTCAACATGACGTGGCAAGGTAGTCACAAGGTACCGACGAATGCCAGAACCACATGCATGACGCAGGGAGACGGTAGAGGAATCAAAAAGGACTTACATGGGCCATTTCTCCAGTAAAATAGACGTCCGCATCGACGCCAGCAAGTACAGAACCACCAGACCCCGCACAGATCGCAACCGTTCGTACCTCACGTGGCACCACCGGTCGTCCGACATCGACTTTGCGCGCCCAGATACGGTAAGAGACATGCAGTCCAAAGTCAACGGGAGGGAACGGGAGCAAAGAACACGCGGGCAGATCGCCATTCGGGATCAAACGACGGAACCATTGCCAAGGTACGCATAAAAGAAGGGGGTTGTGCATGCACACCACGTCATCGAAAGACGTTTAAAGGATCAGGTATGCCCGCTTACCGTACGGGAGACGGAGGTGCTTCTTGATCCTCCCGACAAGCTCCTCGATCGATATCGGATCTTGGAGGGTGAGCAGCCTGCCAAGTCCGCCTTCGTCGCCTTTAGGTTCTCCGAGAAGCGAGACGTTCACGGAACCTAGTGTACTGTCATCTTCAGGATTTCCAGCGCAACGCGCGAGCCAGTCGTTGATACCACCGTGCACGTTATCGAGGGCCGTGTGTGGCGAGTACACTGACACGCCCGCTGCTGCCAGGCGAAGAAGGGACGCTTGAAGTGAATTCGAGAGCGTAAGTGACGGAATGGGTTTGAAGATGGTAGGGTGGTACGACACGACAAGTGCTACCGAGGGTTCTAATGCTTCTTGCAGAACAGCGGAGGTCAAGCTGGACGAACAAGACAATCATGAAGACGTTCACGGACGTGGCAAGCGTAGATGGTAGTCTCACTCGATCGTTAATAGAACCCGGTTGGCATTCGGACGCAAAACAGGCGACTCTGATGGTCTATCAGAAAGATCGCGCAGAAGCCTATCGGATGCGTTCTGTACCTAGCAAGAGGCCTACCTGTTGCAGTTGGTGTCTGAGCCACGCATCGCATGAAGATATCGAAACGACCTACGTTGTCCCATTTTTCGGCAAGTCTGAGTGGCGCGATTCGCTCCATGGCCTTGAGAACATACCTTTGTACTAGATGCGAGTGCGCCATGCCAGTGTCGGTCAAGCAATAAGGATGATGAGTCACGTGATAATACGAGAGCCACGTTTGTCGCGCAACTGCAGCCATCAAGAACAAGGATAAGACGAGATGGTCAGTGCTGAATCTTTAGCTTTGTCTCATCTTCACGACGATGCACACAGGTCGTGTTGGCAGCCTCGATATGTACCAAAGGCGGCAAAGGTATGATTCAAACCTGTTTTTTTTGCGACGACGCTCAACCTTTGCACACAGCCGTGCTCTCGCGTCAATTCCACCCGATGACGCGAACAAGAATCGAATCCCTCCTCGCCTCGTTCCCAAAGCTCATCCCCGCCAACAGCCAACACACCTCCGTCGAAACTGCCGAAGTTCGTTATGTCTATCAACCGCTCGAAGATCTCTACATTCTCCTCATCACCAACAAAGCGTCCAACATCCTCCAGGACATCGATACATTGCATTTATTTGCCCGCGTAGTCTCGGATATGTGCAAGAGCGTCGAGGAGCGCGAGATTCAGAGACAGTCGTTTGAGTTGTTGGGGGCTTTTGACGAGATCGTCAGCTTAGGTTATCGGGAACATGTTAATCTAATGCAGGTCCGGAGCGTGCTCGAGATGGAGTCGCACGAGGAGAAAATTCAGGAGATCATTGCACGGGTAAGCATCCAAGACGAGGGTGGAAAAATGTTGACGTGTCACACCTGAACTACAGAACAAAGAAGCCGAAGCAAAAGAGGAACTCAAGCGTCGTGCCCGTCAACTCGAGATGCAACGCAGAGAACAGCAGAAGCGCGCTGCGGCCCTGGGTGGTGGTGTTGGGGGCGGTTCCTACCTCGGCGGTGGTGCGACTGGCTATGCGTCCGTCCCGCGGTACGAGGCGCCTGATGCGCCGACTGCGCGCACGGCGTCGCCTGCGCCAGCTGCAGCATCTCGCCCGCCTCATTTCAAGACTGGCGGTATGAAGCTCGGGAGCAAGAAAACAAAACAAGCGGAACTGCTAGATGCACTCGGGAGTGAGGTCCTTACCGTCGAGGACATGTCTGCCCCACCCACACCCATCCCTGTCGAGCCACCGACTCAGACCCAAAAGGATGCCCGGGGCAGTCTTCCGTCCGTAACACCAGAAAGGTAAGTCCATGATATATCTCCCATGCTTGATCCTCATTTATATCCGTAGCGTACACGTCGTCATCAAGGAAGCTGTTTCGGTCTCGCTCCTACGCGAAGGCGGCATTAAGTCTATGCAGCTCACAGGCGATATGAGCCTCCAGGTCTCCGACCCGTCCAACGCACACATCAAACTCACCCTCGCACCGTTTCCGACTGACTTTGGGTCTGACCTCCAATTCAAGCAACACCCCCACGTAGCCAAGTTTACTCCGAATCAAGAGAAAGTCATCGCACTCAAGGATTCCTCGAGGGCGTTCCAAGTCGGTCAAGCACTTATCGTGCTCAAGTGGCGCTATGCAGGCCAGGACGAAAGCTACGTCCCTCTATCGAGTAAGTACCCCGCTTTCTTTCCCCTCTCGAACACACATAGGTCACACTGATCAACATCTCTTTTTTTGTCGCAAACAGTTAACTGCTGGCCGTCCCCCTCCAACGACGGCACGTGCGACGTCAACATTGAATACGAACTCGAACACGATCACCTTACGCTCTACGACGTCACTATCTCTATTCCCCTCCCCACAGGCTCCTACCCGACCGTCTCCTCCAACTCCTCCAACTGGTCGCTCAACGCCTCCACGCATGCTCTTGACTGGTCCATCCCCCAGATCTCGGCTGACGAACGCTCGGGTGCGCTCGAGTTTAGTGTGGGCGGGGACGATGCCGGGGCATTCTTCCCTGTCAAGGTTGCCTTTGTCGCACAGGGCAGTTTGGCTGGGATTGGGTTGGCCAAGGTGACGAGGGTGAATGGGGGTGACGAGGTGGTGTTTTCGTCGGATGCAGTGGTGACTGTGGACGAGTATGTTGTGCTGTGACTTTAAATATTCATACGTGGTCATGTCATATTGTCGGTTGGTGCGTTATCATTGTCGTAAGTATCAACAGACTCTTGTCTGAAATCCTGGGGCTTTTCTCCCGGATGCGTGATACATTTATTGTCACGTCCTTGATACTTTCCATCCCTGCGGGTTGTCGTCAAGTCCGGGAAAATTGTCCAGCTGAGCACTGGGTAGTAAACGTTGGACGCCGTCGACATTGGAAATTGGGATGTATAGCGTTATATTCAAGATGGCCGCGTCAGAGTCTGGACCAACTTCGAGACTGCTGCTCAGCCCTCAGGACCTCGTCCTCCGATCACTGGTCTGACAGATCAGATTCAGGATCCTCCGCACAAACACGTTAACGTGCTTCGGTGTCGGTGAGCGCCATTCCATATCTTCTATGTCATACACGTAGGGATGCAAGCGCGGTCGACACTTGAAACTGGAAACTTGCGCGTAAGCAGTGTATCGTTAGAGGTTGTAGATCCCAACGGCCTTGCGCGCGCACGGCGAGTGGATGGACGGAGGATCCCGCCAATACATGGAAACCAGATAAGAGAATCATGAGTTGTATATGCGATCAGATGGAGCACAAACTACACGGCCGAACATTGCCTTGAAATGACGATAGAGACACGCAGAATATTTGCGACGTCGGTGGGACGGCGAGTAGTAATTTAACTTCTCAGGCTTCTTGCTGTCGTCACAAGACGTGAGTATGGGCATCATGATGGCCATTGTACGATCGAGAAAGAGCACATGCACGCACGGATAAAGCCGCGAAGAGGGACCACAACCGAGTGCATGTGAATCACGTGATAGGGACCCAGGTACTTATCCGCGATCCACTCATTTTGAACTCATCAAGAAGTCGGAGCGGCATTCATCATGGAGCTCGGTACGTTGAAATACAAACTCGCGCCCTACGGCAAAGCGATGCTTGGAAACGGTGCTTATGTAAGTTCTAAAGAGGTCTGCCCATCGACCGTCCTAAACACCGAACAGAGTATTGTGTATAGGGCAACCGAAGGGGGGTCCGGTAGACCTGTAGCCCTCAAGAAATCGCGTGTGTCCAGAACAGTGTATCGGCCCATTCTCCGCCACGAGGCTCGTATACTACAATACCTACGAAGTCATCCCGCTATACCCGCTGTATATGGGTACGGTCAATTGGAACATTTCGAATATTTGGCTATGGAGCCTTTGGGACCGAGTGTAGCAGAGCAGCAGCAAGATGGCGCCGCTGTGATGGTGAAGACCGTCATTCGACTCTTGGATCAATCAGTGCGTAGAATGTACATGTTGTCTTGATGCAATAGTGATCAGTGCAACATTTCTAGCTCGGAGCTCTGCAACATATCCACTCGCTCGGCATTGTACATCGGGACATTAAACCTGAAAATATTCTTTGCACACTTGACGATCCAGCGATGGTCAAACTCATCGATTTTGGTATCTCTAAACCCTTTTCGTCCCACCATCAGAGTAAATATGATCCACTCAAGGATCGTCGACACATCATAGGATCTCTCTATTGGGCTAGTCTGAATTCACACAATGGCGAAGGTCAGCGTGCATCCTGCCACTTCCTCATTTGATTTACAACATCGCAGACCTTGCTCCCCGCGATGACCTCGAGTCCTTAGCCCTCATTTCCCTCTTCCTTCTTCGCGGAAACCTGCCCTGGAAACCCCGCCCTCACCTGGAGTCTTGGTTACGTTCACAAGAGGTCACCCGGATCTTGAAATCAGCGTGCTCTGGCCCAGCTTTATCTGCTGGTTTTCCCAACGTGTTTGGCGAGCTGCTGGCTTACAGTCGCTCTTTGACATACGACCAGCTTCCAGACTATGATGCACTCAGGTCCTCGTTTGCGGATCTGGCAAACGAACTGGGCTACTCTAATAAAGGACCACTCGACTGGACACCTTGTTACCCTCATGCTACCACCCTGGCTCTAGAGGAACCCAAGGTTCCAATCCCCAACGAGGACGAGGGCGAAAGCAGTGACTGCGACGATGATCTTGGTGAGGACAGCTACTTTGGCTGGGACATTGACATCTGGGACCGCCAAGGGGAACGAGACAAAGACTTGACCTTACCTGCAGAACAGGAGGCTGAGCTCGATGAAATCACCCCAGTGATTGGAGAAGTTGAAGAAAATTGAGTAGTGCTAGGTTCGGCGATCCGTGTTCTTATCAGCGTGGAAATGAATGTCCTGGGATTTGCTTCGTTTCTAGTAGTTTCCTGGACTGCATTCTTAGTGTACTAGTACGCACAGTTTTCAGATAGAATAAGTCTTAGAAAGCCAGTTCGTGTCACGGTATGATTCAGATTATCTGAGGTGAATGGCTGGCCTGGGCGTTAGTCCACATTCAGCAAGGCTAACTTACAGGACCCGGCTTACTGTAATGCGACGATCTTCAAATACGACGATGTGGATAGTCTCATGACCAGACTACGCCGCGCGATCACCCAAGAAAGAGGACTTTCTGATTTTCCGGTTATTGTATGATTAGTCAGTCAGGACTATATATTGCTCAATCATTACTCACGAATCGTCCTGCCCCTTGCAACTGCTTAACGATGGGCAAGGCCTCCACCAAACTTGAACACCTCAAGGTTGGTGATCTTATCTTCGCGGATATTATCATCAACCCAACAGACATTGCCGATATGTCGTCGAAGAGTGCCACAACGAACAAGTGAGTCGAGATCGTGTGAGAGAGATTAGAATTACTTGATGCCTTGTCACACGACGGCAGGGCCAAGCAAGGAAAACCAGTTAGACGCATATGCCTCGTATTGGTGCCCGGCAAGACCAGCGTCCAAGTGACTTATGTCGCAACGTTTAACGAGAGCAACACTTTACCCTCCACGTTGGACAAGGCAATGTGGTATCCCTTTATGCCTGCGACGAAAGAGGGGTCACTGGAGCCACTCCCGGCGATGAGCAACGGGAAGGCACAGTGGGCTTCACTTCGAAGCAAGCAGACGATCACCAAGGACCCGGTAAGTATTGCTTGATGTAATCCAAGCCCAACCATCCTAGCGCTGACGAAACAAAGGTCGATAAGCTTTCTGAAAGTGTTCCTGCCACGACGGTCAATTTCATCAAAGCGAAAATGAAAGCCTGATCCTAGTATGGCTCATGTGGGCATTCACATCTTGATGACACGCGTGCCTGAAACTTACTCTGGCAGCAGGCTTGGCTTGCACGGAAAGGTGCAGTGATTTGAGAGGTCTACAAAGGACGTTGAGTTGTGTGTAATGCAATTTCGATACGAACAAGAACCATGTCCTCATCTGTTTTATTTTCTACAACTCACTTTTGAAGTTCACAACAATGCATGATGGCGGTTGACTTCTGTAATTGTGTCCCGAGACGCTTGTCGTGCAAGTGCATTGAAGGTGCCAGTGAGCCTTGAATTCGAGTGGGTAATCGTAGGGACTATGTGGTTATCCTGTTTACACAGCTTCTTATCTACGAGGAATAAGAAGCTAAAGTGCGAATTAATGGGTTGCATCAGCCTGAGAATTACTTGAAGGTGGTGCAATACCGACACTACACACCATCAACAACAACGGTCATTTCTGCTACACCAGGCTCGTCCTGGACACCTCTGTTCTACTGGGTTCCACCTGTCAGGGAATTCCCTGGCATCGATAGCGCCTCGTATCGGGGAATGAGATCTTTGCAATCCATGTTATCATCGCAAATCGTCGCCGCCGCTCATAGTCACCAGCAGATGGTTTGTCAGTACTATGCAAGCTCCTACCAGACAACTTGAAGAATCTTTCGTGGAACTTGGTCTTCGTTGGAACAGATGAAGATTGGCTCGAGAGAATTGCAAAGGAACATACGGGCAAGATATTTACAAGGTATGGGTATGGCACATTCGTCGATCCAGGGATCGTCTTTCGGCCCGATCATCAGCACTTTCGTGACGAGGCCGATCCGGCGGCAGAACTTGAATTCATGGGGGCTGAGCAGTGATTCCTCTTGTAAAAGCTAGCCAGCTCGCATGAGTAAGAGACGCGACGGTCCATAACATTGCATATGGAGGTTTGTTTGTCTCAACAGAGGGGTCATGTGTTACTACTGTTTGCGAGTAAGATCGGTTTCAACCTGGTCGTACTAGTAGACACTAACTCAAAAAGTCCAATGTTTCTTGGTACAGTCCATATCGTGACATACATTGTATTCCATACGCTCGTCCTTGATACTCCTGAGTATCGTGCGCATAATCTAGCTAGATTTGCTATCGGCAGGTCCGGGCGGGCGCCGACAGCGGAGAAAGAGATCGTGAAAAAAGATCATGAAGACTGAACGAGCATCCACTGAAAGCAAGGGAAAGCAAAAGCAACGAGAGTAAAAGAGGTGGGAAGAAAATGGAGAAATAGAACAGTGCTGGCATCACTCGCCCTTTTCACCCTCATTCACGCTTCTCAATATCATGGCACTGTGTCGCCGCTGTCCGGGAAGCATCGTCGACGGTGACAACCACATCCCGCTGCTCCCTCCCAAACTCCCTTGACTCGCCCTCTTCGCCCTCTTGTCGGTAGGCAGTAACAATGGCGGCGTCCATGTGCTCAACACGGACACCCGCTTTCCAGTTGAGTTCACGTTGATGCCCATCTCGTCTACCCCATCCACACTAAGGTGACTGACGTGTGTCCGCGGGACACGATCATGCCCGTTTCCTTTCCCGTTTCCGTTTGTGTTTGCGTTCCCGTTCCCATTCTTGGCCGGATTAGGTCGTGTACCTCCAAGAGGACGGAAGAACCGCGCGGCGATGGTCGCAGCGCGCTTTACATGTCCCTGTCCCCCATTTCCATTCGGCATCTCTCCCTTGCGCTTGCCTTCGCCCGTTCCCTTCGCCGCCGCGGCATGGACACCCACCTGCACCGCCCCGCCCATCCCTACCATTCTTTGAAACGCGACGAGGGTCATGAATGCATCATTGCCCGCATTGTGCAGCACACACGGCAGCCCAATCCCAAATGAGTGCAAGAGCGAGCCAAGACTGAGCATTGATTCTGGTATACGAGCTCTGCCCGACTTGCGATCCACCATCGAGCCACGTTCGCCCGTGACGAAAAGGGTGCGTTCGAAATAAGCAATGTCGATGAGGAGGATATTGTTTGGGAGTTCTGGGAGTTCCATTCAGGTTGGTTGGGTTCGTCGCGTTGGCGATTCATCACAGGGATGGTCATGGGCCCAAACGGAGAACATAGTCAAAGAAGATAGATCCCATCAGGTGAGCCGAACAGAAACACGCGGCGACGCGCACACATGATAAAACGACGTACTTATCTTCATGTCTGCGAGACGCTGCATAAGTGCCTGAACACCATGCCCGACGAGCACGACGTTGTTGGCAACTGTGTCAGAGTCTGGGCTAACGAGGCCACTGCTCAGGGTATCAATACAACACATACGTAAACATGAATTCAAGGCGAACCTCAGGACAGATTGGATGATGCGTGGCATTTTCGCTTTCGGTATCACCTGACTTTCTCCAAACTAGAGTTTCATTTCGGCCATTTTTCAAATGTTAATGAATGCAAGGATGGTTAGTCAAGGATGTTACGCACGGCATACTACCGTTTTCAACCCCGCCCGCAACCCGAAGAAAAGGATGTAAATACAAGTGCGCGTTAATGAAGCCCTCTTTGGGCACGGTAGGACCAAAAAGGCGCAGATAAAACGCACCTGCCACGACAAGCTTGGTGACGTCTTGTTCATCGCATCCGCATGTTCAGCCACGATGTAATGTCCCTTGCTGGGCTGACTCAGCGCCTAATGTTTCGCTAAAGTCATAACGCAGAAAAAATGCGCACCGGTAATTCGTACTCGGGACAGGTGGCCATGCACCCACCCTGTAAAGCCTCCGCCATCAGCGCTGCACGTGTTGGACATATCGAAGACGTACGCTTCGAGATGACTCGATCGAATAGCTGCATATCCCCATTCGGTGTACGACCGATCGTGCCTTTCGAGGGATTCAAAATCGATTGCTAAAAATGTCTTGTCGCGTGTTGCCCAGAGTTCTCGGATAGCGTTCGGGTCACCACCACGAACGCGGGTTTTGAGCGCAGCAAGGGCAACGGCGGGGAGTGCCGAGTGGAGCTTCTTGTAGGTCGGCCAATCGTTGACATGGCGAAGGTGTCGTTGGGAGGTCTCCAAAGGCTTAACGAGGAGTATGTTGTCTACTTGGGGAAGCGCCTCTCCAAATCTGCAGGCGGGCAGAAATGAGTGCTAAAAAGATGTGGCACAGGAAGGAGCATGAAGGGCGTAAAGACACGCACCGCATCTTGATCATCTTGAGGAAGGAAGTGATGGAGTTCATACGCGTCACGATGTGTGCACGACCAGTACGTGCATCTGTGACGGTAATCACGGGCCAAGAGAAGGCAAGGAATTGTTCAAATGACTCAAAGAACTGTCCCCACGTCCGATTGTGCCTGCGATGGTCGAAAAGACGTATCAGCGAAACATCAGTATCGGAGCGGATTGCGGGTCATACCATGGGACGCCATGATGTTGGAAGTGGCCCATGTAGCCCGAGTAGACCTGGAAGGCGATGCCTGTCAGTATCATGCTTGCATCAGAGCATCGGAAGGACACACAGACTGAAGATCATACACCCAGCCTTGGGGATCGACGAGGTGAAAGTCAGACATGGTGGAGGAGACCTCTGGGATGATTCTGGAATCAGGTAGCTGAGAGGCGTAACGGAAGATGGGAGGAAAGGTGGAAAAAAAGGCAAGAGCTTTTTCGCCAGGAGAACAAGGAATGGCGCTAGCCGTTGAAAGGGATTTTATAATTTAAACTTTGGTGGGGCGACCTATCCGTAATGCGTGAGCACACAATACAATAATTACGGCTCAGGAAACGAACGCGACGAGTCTCTCGTACGCGTCGGAATGAAGGCGCCACCATCACTGAGGAGATTACCACCATCCGTGTGGGGCATACATACTCTTTATATGCCATCGGGTTGGCAGGAAACGTCACGGCGAAGCCGAATAATTTATGTCAAGGGCGAACACAACGTCGCGGAGTCCCATGTCTTGCGCGCGACAGGCTCAAAATATCACCTCCGTGCGACGTTTCTCCGCTGTTAAATCCTGTTAATTCACGCCAATGTTCATAGCCTGGCTGGGAGTGGGATGCACGCCCACCCAAGTAAGGTTTCTCCCGACCTCATCGGCGCTTTCCCAAGTTGCATTGCATTTGCAGAATAAGTACAACAGTTCATACGTCTAGGGTTGGGATAGTTGACTATTGCAAGACAATGACTGAAGAAAGAAAATGTGGTTAGCTCGGAAAAATAACATGGGAAAAAGAAGGAGAAGGTCAGAGACTTGAATGGGTCCCCGAAGGAACAACGCCCAAAGTGCAAGCACGTCACGTTTGCAATTGACTCCATCCCGTACGAGAAACACGATTAGAAGCTGAAGGGCCTACCTTGTTAGCTCCGGAACAGAGCACGGCTAAAGATTAGGCCAGATCTTCCCGTAGACAATTGGAGACCATTCAAACGTAAAATGTTCTACGAGAAGGCGACTCAGTAAGCGGCTCAAGCTGCGACAACAAAACAATTGAAAGGGTCAGGGAAAGAATTCGCGTTCTTCTCATCGCCTGCTGAGCAGACCATCGAAGTGAGCTGAGTATTACGAAGAACTTTCATCACGCAAAAGAATGAGAAGAGATACAAACATACCTTTGTCGAATAGGCACTGCGGGAAAGAAGTTACTTCGTGACGTTCGTCCTTTTCGACTGAACCGATGCCTGCCCTCAACACGTCCCAGCCACCAAGAACAACTATACAGCACCACTTTCCACGCTCACAAGCCTCCCCCTCGAAATCGTAACACCTTCACCGACGCCGACAAGATGCAGATCTTCGTCAAGACCCTCACAGGGAAGACGATCACCCTCGAGGTAGAGTCTTCCGACACCATCGACAACGTCAAGGCAAAAATACAAGACAAGGAAGGGTAAATATTCGTCTCACAATCGCCAATCTCCCCGATGACCATCACGCGCGCACACAGTATCCCGCCGGACCAACAACGTCTCATCTTTGCCGGTAAACAACTCGAGGACGGTCGTACCCTTAGCGACTACAACATCCAAAAAGAATCTACCCTTCACCTCGTCCTCCGGTGCGTCACGTATCATACCTTGTGGTTCAGGTGCATTAAGACGATGTCTAGTCTCCGTGGTGGCATCATCGAGCCCTCGCTCAAGGTCCTTGCAGCAAAGTACAACTGTGACAAGCAAATCTGCCGAAAGTGCTACGCACGTCTCCCACCACGTGCAACCAACTGCCGCAAGCGCGGTTGTGGTCACTCTTCACAGCTCCGTCCGTATGTACACCCTACTCTTTCTTGATCGTACCCATGCTCACGTCTCGCGACAACAGCAAGAAGAAGTTGAAGTAGTCTACTCACCGTCTCGCTGCATGTGCCGGCATTCTGCGTGGAGATATGAAGTATCTAATAACGACCGGGTGCTTGTACCGTCGTATCCAGGCAATATCCAGCCATGTAGTTTTTACTACACCTGGTCGCATATACAACTCATGATTCTTTCATCTGCTTTCCGTGAATTGGCAGATCCAATACTCCACTCGTCCTGGACATCCTTTTCAAGAGTGAACAATCCCAACCGCGCGATGCAGATTGAACGTGTGCAGTAAAGTTCAACTTCCGTTCCTGTGATATGGGCTCCTATTCCTCTCTCACTCTACCATGCACATTGTTAGACGCCTAGACTTTGGTCCACAAATCCACAACCACAATGTCCGAATTCTCATATCAAAAAGCCTCCCTGAATGCTATCTCTTCGCCCTAAGACGGGCGTCGAGAACTCTTTCACAGGTTGTTTGGGGTAATTATCAACTCTTACTCAGAAAGAGCAGCTGGTACGCCCTGAATACATTGACCTCGGCGATTGTTTCCCGGACTTTGGCTTGCTTTGAGCTGAACGTCCGTTCGAGGCGTGTATTGGGTATCGTAGATGGCAGCGCTCGCCCAGGCGCAAACACATGGACGCGTTCCAACCTGTATTTTGTCATGAGCGTATCTCAAATTGATAATCTCGAACTCCCCATTGAAACTGCTGGCGTATCTGAAGCGACACATGTTGATCGTCCCCAACAGGTTCCAGGTTATCATCCAAACACGCCCTCGACTCGGAGGAATGATGTGGTGTGGATGTGCATACGCCATGACCAGGACCATGGGTCCCTGGTTCTCCAAGCCAGCCTCCCCTTGCTAGCGGTGGAGAGACCCAAGATTCTAAACTCGATTTTCACCCCGCAGTTTCCTGTTTACATTGGCATTGGCAGTAAACGTCAACGCCGACGTCAACTTGAACTCTGTTCCCTTCTCGAACCACACAGCCGGGCCGTTTTTCCTTGCCACTGCCAGCGTTTGCTTACTCGGATACTTTTCCAGCGTATACACGCGCGTCAGTGTGTTCCCATATCACGTCATGCACCGGCATTTCTTGCACTTGTGGACAAGTGAATGATGTGGTCCAGCTTGTATAGCAGGGCGTCGTCTCACATAGTCTCATCCATACTTAGTATACGCGGAAATGACCTGATAAAAACAGTCAAAGGCTATGTACAAACTTAAAGCATTAAATGAACGGACAAGCATCAGTTCACAGGGGCGAGCATCACTAGGCAAGGGATGGAGTCATGAAATGAATTTGACAAAAAAGAAACGCCAAAACTAGTGTCATGATTACAATCCCATACCACCCTTTATTATCGTGTCAAGAAGAGGGTCAATGCAACGGGATATCGCGGAGACGACACGTTATGTCCAAGCGTCCAGGATAGAAGAAGGTCCAATCACAAAGTACGTGCAATGATAGGTAATCACCCTAGTGTAAAATGTCACCAAACACCGAGGCCAACAACACGGGAAACCAAGGAAGAAAGTGGTATACGAGATAAAACACCATTAGTGCCTAGGCAAAAAGGAACGCTTGCCCAGTCCTTGGCTTTTGAATCTAGAAGACCATGACGGCACCAGCAACTGCTGAGAGAACGAGAGCGGCAGCAGGGACAACACCCGCCAACTTGAAAGAAGTAGCGCCAGAGGTGAAGCTCGAGGGAGTAGAAGTTGCTGCAGTATTTGTACCCGTTCCCGTTCCCGTAGTCGACACAGACACGGACGCGGGAGATGAAATGCTTGTGGCAGTCACCGAAGGAGTAGAGGAGCTCACCGAGCTAACGTGAGAGTCAATACAATACACCCACTTTCCAAGTACAATTACTCACGACGACGCCGAGGAAGCGGAGATGGATGATGTAGACGCGGCAGTGGCCGAAGACGTGGTCGCACCACCAATGGCGAAGGAACCGGTCTGAGCGTAGACATCGTTGACGTTGCTATGAGAATTATGTCGGATCAATTACAAGCCAAGGATCCAAATAAGGAAAACCGTACCTCGGGTTAAAGACCTCAAGCGTGTATCCATCCCTTTTTTTCGACGGTCAGCCGTCACAACTCCAACGCAAGGAATGAATGACGTACGTCACTGGAACTTGAGGAAGTTCGACAGTGAGTTGTCCATTAACAGTTTGCACATTGTTCGCAATAGCAAAGGTGTTGTGGAAAGCCGAGTTGACCAACTGGATGGAGAAGGCGGAAGGATCCGTGGTTGCGGCCGTCCACGAGAGTGTCACAGTACCTCCGGTCGTCCAACCACTGGGGTTGCTGAGGTTGATAGAAGCAGCCGCGAAGGGGAGAACGAGCAAGAGAGCACTAGAGCACCATGCTGAGGCCGGCCACAGGGAGGAAAAACAAGTTGGACGTACCTGAGCTTGGCGAACATGTTGGAGTCGTAAGCAAAAGACGAGCACGAGGGCCAAGAGAGGGAAGGACAAGGAAGGGAACCTGGGAGAGTTGGAGGAAATTTTGAGAGTGGACGGCTTTTTATGCTCGGGCAGTCTGCATACGAACCTGAAATTCCCACGCCGCATTTGGTGCAATGCCGGCATGCGAGTCTGCTTCGCGACTTGTTCTCAGACTGGCGACGCATCGCATTGTTGCCGAAGAGTTCAAAGTCCACCCAGGTTCATCATAAACCGTACTGAATTCGTACGTATTCTACTAACAGAGAGTCCCTGGAGATGCAGACCTGCCCGAGACCATTATAGCAAAATGGCCTAATAGATCTGTGTGGGAAAAACGTCATCCATCATGCGGACACGTACGAGCGACAGACAGACGTACCTCGTCAAAAGGCCGTGTGTCATTGAAACAGCTCTCCCAGACCTCATTCACCGCACGTGCTGCCGTCGCTTCGTCTGGACAGCTCGGGTTCGCGCGAACTGACAGTATTGCCCTCCGACGGACACACGTCTGTGTATCGCATCACGGATCAAGGGGTAGAAACGGAGGTGTCAAAGACGGATATAGCGAGCATGTGAGACGCTACCTGGTGTTGTTTGGTGAATGACACGTGTCCCCGGCCGAGTTCACGCATGTACCTGCAGTCCCCACTCAGACTGTTTGCGCGGATCTTTGTCGCGCAAACCCGTGTCAACGACGAACACGAGTAAAAAAAAACTTGTTCGCGGACTCACTTCGCTACAAGCGTGATGCCGCAAGTTGTGCCAGTCAACGTTAAACTTGCAGTGATCATACGTGTGGATGAGCTCGTGTGTCAGGGTATCCTCCATCTGGCGCTTGCTGCTGGGATGGTTTTGGCATAGTACGATCCCACCCGCCGGATGGAACCCTCCAGAGCGCGTAAGATCGCACGGGGCACACATAATATTCCCAGGTGGCACAGTGCAGCCGGAAAGACGAAGATGCTTGAGCATAAACACCACCGACGGACCTGGTGGGGGTGGGATGCATCGAGTCGTATCCACGAGCGAAGTGGACACCGATTCGCAGGCAAACGCATGAGCGCAAACACGAGGACACGGCGAGAAAGACGGACTGTAATTCATCAACTCGGTCTTCCATTTTTCGCAACGAACGTGTTGCTCGTCGTCATAGCCACGTTGGCGTTCTTCAGGAGTGATGCCAATGCCAGTCAGTACGGCGGCCTTTTTGAGCCACCTCTGAAACGCGGTCGAGTTGCCCGGGTCCGCGGATGTGGAAGAAGAGGAGGAGCTGCGTTCCATTGCTGGACCTCTGCAGTGGACAAAGCACTCAAATAGGAAAATGGCGACTTGTGATTCACCCCCTCTCTACGATATCCCATCCATGCGACACCCTCCACAACACATCCGCTACATACCGACTAAACGTGCTCCCCTCCGTCCCCACGACTCCCCACGCCCCACCCATCACCAACGCATCCACCATCGGAGCTAAATACCCCACCAGCCGCACACCATCATACCCATTCCGCAGTCCCTCGAGGTGCGCCGTCTCTGCTTTGAATGACTCCAGAGTAAACGTGCATGGAAACGCACGTATCAACGGCGCGAGTACCGGGTCATCGAGACCATCTGGTGCATCGGTCGCGGTGAACAGAGGCACGTTGAGACGACGGAGGCCGGGCATCGTGTGAAGTGGGCCACGGCAGGAAAGTTTGGGTGAGAAGGTTTCGGGAAGAGGAGGGAGCGGCGAATGGGGCACCCGCAGACTGAGCACATCTGCGGGCATCTCCGGTGGTCCTAACATTTCGCCCATATCCATATCGCCATCTTCGTCCTCGCCATCTGCGCTTATCTTCGACGCAATGCGTCTCTCGAGCTCAAACGCCATCTGCGTGTCCACTCCCAGGACATCCCGAACCAGTTTCCACCAAATGACCCTCACACTCTCCCGTGCCCCCTTTTGAAAACGACCATCTCCCACACGCACATGTGCGCCAACATACGTCCCCCCAAGCGTCCCCCTGATCTGCGTGGCGGCAAGCGTCAATGCCCCATTCGCAAACACCATGTGTCGCCTCCTTTCTCCTCGTACCCGTCGGTTCTCTGCCTTGCGGAGCCGGAGCCGTGAGGAACCAAAGAGGGTTCCCAGTTGGATGAGTCGTTGAGGTGCAGCTGCGAGCGTGTCGATGTGTATCGTGTGGAGGTACTTATCACCCTCTCGCACAGGCGCAGGCGTATCCACGAACTGGTACTGGTATGGCTCCGTGTCGGGGAGTAAGAGCGTCTCATTGCGACGAACGCCCAACATTTCTTCTATCCACTCTGCCGTCCCATTCGACACCCGAACGAGCCCTTGTTGGGCATCGAGCGGTTGCAGATCCACCAGCCATGCCCATGGGATGAACGTATATGTCATGTAATCCACGCACTCGTCCGGTCGTGGGATATCTTCTGGGATATCCGCACAATGGCCTCGTCCTTGCCGTTTATCACTAAGCCGGAGCATCCGGGCGAGTGTGCTCGACCGGACGTAGCGAAGTGTCTTGGGACCCAAACGTGCGGGTGGGACGAGGAGAGTGCGGTTGAGGAGATACGCGAGTGTGAGGGCGTTTTCTAGGGCGATGCGTTGGTTGTGAAGGCCGCTGTGGGGGAGGTAGGCGAGATAGGTGGTGGCGGGGTCAGTGCGGAGAGCGTTAAGACGTGCGTCGGATTCGTCGAGGGTGTCGAGGGAAATGTTGAATTGGTGTAGTGCATTCGGAAAATGATATGGCGCGTGCGGCGCGTCATGCTCTTCCGATTTGGTGTGCTGGGACGCGTTGACTGTATAAGACCGAATCAGTGAGGCTAGGAGAATACGCACAGCCAGGGTGAGATGTCCGTACCTCGTCTTGAATAGCCAATATGCACATGCGAAGCAGGCGAACGCACCGCACGCCAGGAGTGCAACGAGCATAGCCAGACGACGCGTGCGGCGGTACGGTACATGAAGGTGCACGCACGAGGATGGCTCTGAGGAATGGTACAGGTTGGACCCAGCACGGGAAGCACGCGGTGGACGCATGCGGTATGCGCCTTTTTCCTCTGATACAGAGGGCGACTGGAAAGCATACCGCGACGCAGACATCATGGACAAGTGGAATGGCCCGGGTGGCACGTGGAGGTCAAGTGTTTGTTTGCATCTGTTGAATTCCAAAGGCTTTGACGCATTTGAACGTTTGGTCATTGCCGATTTCCTTGATTTACCAGAAAGTCGCTTTCCTTGTATCAAGGTGGCCAAGAATGCCCGTTTTGTCGTGGTGAGGATCAATACAACTGTCCGAGACGCTCCGACCCCTAAGGTATAAAATGCTATCTAACCTTCCTTTTCAAGTCTCTGTGTATGGTCATCGGTTCACCATCTGACACCCATTCAGGGGCTTCGACAGCCTGGAACATCAATAGACTTGTTCGGATGGTCTCACTTTCGTACCCGCGAATCCAAACCCAAACTCGATCATCATCGGGATTATCGATAACCAACTCTGTCGAATCGGGCGGAACATGGATCGAGACGAATACCGCGACGTTGTGTCTTGCTCAGTGCAGTTTCTTATCTGAGGATGCTATGCTCCGAGACCCGTCGCTGCGGATTCGGTGAATGCACGCTTCTCGATGGGCCTACGGATCATCATGCGTAATGTCACGTTCACGGGAACGAAATCTTTACGAATAGTTGGAGAAGCGCTCAGCCGAGAAGCACGCACGTTTGCGGAGCAAACGTCGGTTCTACGTCTGATGGTATGTTCTATCTGGGCATTCAGGCCTCAGGGGGTGGAGTGCGGTGTACTGGACTCGGACTTGATCTTGAACATCATATGCAGGTCTTTTTTGACGATCATCTGGAGAGACCCGTAGATTGATCCTCTTACGGGGAGGATTTGGTCAGGGTGAGATACTATTTTGAGCAGCTCCTTGACCATTTGTAACGTATGCAAGAGGCTGTCACTCATCGTTCAATCCAGGAACGGATCACTACGTCACCCTGTATGCGCATAGTTTGATCGACGTGGTCGTTGGGGCCAACGGTGTCATATCACCCATCGTTATAATTATCTTGTCAGGCGATATATCATAGACAAGGGGAAACAACATCAGGTTGGCGTGACAACGTTGTCCAAGTTCGTCAATTGAGTCTGGGTATGTCTTGCGGACCTTTTTCCTTGTGCTCGACTTACATTCACCATGGTTTTGGAACGTGCGACACTGATTCGGAGGAATATGTTATAAGGCTGGACTACTCAGCTCAATGCACGATGTAGCACGGGATCAAATCCCATTGCTCACTCGGTACTACTGAGTCCGTTTATGTGGCCAAGAAGTATACATTCCATCTGCCTTGGCAATCCCCCTCAAAGTCCGCAGAAGCTGATCGTTTCCACGTTTTCTTCGGCAAAGCAGCTCAAATGAACACTCCTTTGACAACGACACCCGCACATCAGCATGGAAGCAAACAGAAAGTAAAATTTGACAGCACATGTGCTATATCATGAATAACATAGCCAAATGTAGATGCGTCATTATTGATCTGGCTAGCGACTCGGGCTGTGTGCAGAAAGTGCGGCGGTGCCACTGCCGCCCCCACCCCAATAAGTTCAATCCAAAGCGTGTGGTCCGACATGTCCACCCTGCCAAACTCCGTCGCGAAATTAATTCTTACTCCAACCTGAAATCCATAGGCGGAGAAGAAACTTGCAGGCTACGCCGTGTTTTGTATCCATGGCTCACTGATTCCAGCTTTCAGGAAGTTGATCGAAATGAATACATTCCCCTCGATTCTATCACATACTCACTCGTTAGCTGCAGGTGCAGAGGCATTTCGCAGTTGGGGTTCGTGTTGGATGATCAGTACTTCAGTTGTATGGTTCCCCCTCCCTTCGTTATGTATATGCTCAGGCATTCTGCAGCGACCATAGTCGAAGCGAAGACAATCCAGCTCGAGTTTGCAATTTCGGGTGAAACTCTTTGGGAATGCATGGTTCCAAGAAACGCATGGCAGGCAAAGGCAGGTATGTTCTAAAAACAAATGACCCTTTTACTTGGGTTCGTTTACTCCGGTCTGCTCTCCGCCTCTGTCGTTGGTATACCTCACATTTTACCACATCCTCATGTGGCTCGGTATTTTCCAACTTCAGTCCCCACTTCAGGCTCTCCTTGAATCCTTTCTCAAGACTACACTACCATGAAGCGTGATGGTGTCGAGTACGTTTGGGTACGTCCAACCCCTTGTTGATAGTCTTGGCCGTATGCATTGAACATGCAGCCACGCAAAGGTGAAAGTACTCGGCTGAGTGTACAATGTCAGTATCTCATTGTTCAGATCCCATGGCGCTGTGTTTCTTCGCTCCCTCGAAATTCACATTCACTCATTACTCGCGGCACATGGCAGGAAGCGATCGAGGCACGACCGAATCGACCTACTACCTGAGAGACAAGATATCCCTGCGTATTCGGTGCGCTCTCCGGACCTAGTAGAGGAGATTGCGAACACGAAAGGATGTCCGAGGCGAGACTAGCACTGTCCTGCTCTACCAATTGACCGTTCAAGGCATGCATTATGTGATGAGCAATCCTGCACGCAAGCCCGAACTTGTCTTTCGTACCTATCCACGATGATCCGCCTTACTCGCCATATCTGATGATATGCCTTCGTGAACCGATACGTGACATGCTGTGGTTGGTACATAACATCCCTCAGACCTCTTGCTCAAAGTCGAGTAAGCTGACTAGTTTCTTCCACAGCCATGTCGAATACAACAGCACTGGCAAACTTTACGAATCTGATAGCGGGGAAACAAGTCGTGGACTACAGCCGGTTCACCCATTTGGAGGGAGAGCTACGAAGAAGCTCACACACTGATTATCATTGCCTAACCTCTACATCAGACTCGTCACGAGATAGCGTCAAAAAAGCCCCGCCGCATAATGATCATGTATGGTCTAGAAACAGCGAGGAGCTGTGAGCTGTGAGGATTGACCACAACCAACGTTTGCGGCAGTTGATGGGGGCGCGCGGAGTAACTTACGGTAGATTTATTCGTTGCAGTTGTACTTCGAGTTTGTCTGATGGCGGGAGCGTCAGACTTGGCGTAGCGACACCGTTCGTGCGAAACACGTTGTAGCGTCCACAGCGATGGAGACCATCTTGAATGTGTAGACGAACGAGGGAACCAAGGGTGCGATCACCAGGCATTGGGTTATATAGATCACCTAGACTTGAGGTGTCTCATGGTCTCCAGGCGGGTTCTCATACAACAAAATGATTAGCTCCCGCCAAGCTTTTCTGATTCCACATCGAGCGATAACCTTCGGTCTGTAGTTTAATCGACATCTCCACCTCAACCGCAATCCAGATATGCTTCAATGAAGACGAGACTAGGCGGCCGACCTACCTGAACCACGGAATCATGGACAGTCCATTTCCGTTTTAACCAACGCATATTTAAATATAACGACTCAACGAATTACAATCCATCCTCTGGCCATGACAGAAATTACCGAGGATACAGCCCCACCACTCGAACTTGCACAAATACCTTTCAAGCACCGAAAAACAACTGGTATGCCGTGTACGTCGATCCCAAAATCAAACCTAGATATCACAGTCTGCGTCAGCACCCATGGGCAATTGCGAGTTAAATCACGTACCAACGAGGGGGAACCCCCCTAGAATGCCGCCACGGCTGTTTCGCTGACAAAGCGTACGTGAGTGCTATGCAGAGTACGAGAGCTCGTGCCACAACGCACCTTGGCCGCATCCCCGGAGGTGTAACCAATCGTATACAACACACGAGTGAATGCCCAGAATGCACACGCACTCGCCGCAAGGACAGGGTACTTCACCCCTGCCACCAGTGTCCTGTTGTACAGTCAGATTCTAATCACTTCATTGAGACGGGGGTGTACGTGATAAGGATAGCAGGCATATGCTCAAGGGTGTTTTGGTGTGCGCGTTGGGCACAATTGAAGAGGTGAGCTTCATGCGATGCTTGCGCCTCTGCTTTCTCTGCGTAGACTACGAATTCCCAGTGGTTGTTAGGTGTCGGGAGTAACACCGGGAAGAGAGAGGAGGGGCATACGTTGTGGATATTTGATGCCCGAGCTCCTACGGTACCGATTCACTACTATGGTCTGCCAGCCCATGAGCCATACGACCGAGACAAGCGCTCCTGCGACGTAACGGTAGCTGGATGAATAGCGGTGAGATGCAATAGAGGTGATGAAAGACGAGTCACCGACTGACCCTTCAGGAAGCAAAATTTGCGTAGACATTGTAGGAGTTTCGTGAAAATGCTATTGATGGAGCAGGGAGGAATGTGAGAGTGTTCTTATACTGATTCCTAGACCACTGATCGGCCGCATGCCGCTCCGTGACGCAAGCGCTGACGCGTCGACTCGCTCTCGGCCAACTCCTGTAAAATTGATAATCATGACTGTTGGTGTCTAAGACTAGTTACTAGGCAGCTTCACAGCTACAATCCAGTGAGAGCAACGGGTAATTCTGGCCAGGCGTTGGAACTTGAGATGGTTACAGCGGTGGTAGAAAGGGACGGCGGCGGGCCCCATAAAGTTGGATGCTGACAAAGACAGCTCTGAGATTCGATCTCCTGCAAGACCCTTGTAACGACAACAGACGGCATTCATCAAACACTATCTACATACAAGCGCTGGTCATTAGACTAGTGGAAATAGCGCTGATTATCGGTGAATGGATCACTGCTTATCGTGGCATTGATGTAGTCTCGGAAGACGACCGCGAGAGAGGGGTCGGGTCCTGATTTTCACGCTCCGCCGTTTCTCCGAGTCACACCATCATGGTCAACATCTACATGCAAAATAGCGATAATCAATGGATCCGTGGATTGGAAATCCCGCTGGAGGATATTCAGAGGCTTTCTCTTCGGCCTCTCAAGTGGCTTCGCTTTGTTGCCTTTGCAGTTCTCGGTGCTAAAGGTCATCTCTTTGATACTCCTGGGCCTGATGGCAACATCGTCAATTACGACACTGTCTCGGTCACCGATGGCGAAAGTTATTACTTCTTCCCTGACGGTAATCCCTCATGTCTCCAGCCATCCTTCACTGACAAGGTGCATTCCAACAGGATGCTGCCGTCTCGTCGATTCCAGTGGGCTAGCTGATCACATCACACCATCTGTTTCTACTCTACGTCGCACCACTTTTCGTCACGATGTTGCTCAGCGTGATAACAATCGTTGTGTGATCACGGGAGTTCGAGACGACGGATGCCATGCAGCTCACATTATCCCACATTCCAAGGGTGATCAGGTATTGTTCTAATTTTCGTTTGCAGATGTATACCTAGCTCTCATAATTTTTTTGCAAGTACATCCGCCTCGTCATTTCGGATCGTAGGAGTTTGTATGAGGATCAGCAAGTCGACCCTCTAAATGACATCAATATTGATTCTACTGAGAATGGGGTGTTGCTGAGCCCCGATCTTCATGATCGATGTGGCCGGGGATGGAGTGCATTTTTGAGGGTACGCGAATCGTCTTGGTTATTGCTTTCTGATGCGAAGTGACTGCTTTTTATAGACTCCTAACTTTGCCCTAGACCCCGCTGACATCCCAAGGGTGGAGCCTGGCCAAACACCCGCTTCGCGCACGACAATCCAACACATTGAACCGTGGGATGGCTGGTTCCCCCTTCCGCAGGGGGATGTCCGAGCCGACTGGGATGTTCAGGACGTACCTCCGAGCATACTCCTCGATTACATGTATGGGGCCGCAGTCATCCAACGTTGGGCCACCGCAGACATCCGGAATTTGCTAGAGGAGCACCGTGAGACTCATTTCAAGATTGCTAACACACCATCCTCTATTCCCAAAGACGATGACGGTGTTCAACTGGATGATGGTGATAAACCGGTTGACCCATCTGACACTGATTACGTGCCTCCGCGGGGGACTGCACAGCACCGTGGAACCCATCAGACGCACTTGGAGGCAGCACAATGTCAGGCTATCGATAATCCCTTTGCTTTCACTATGTTTATCAGGGGTTACCCACCTGGAACAACCATCGATATGCTACTTCGGAAACAGGAGGAAGAAGCCGAAATGCGTTCACGTCAAGTTGCGAAAGAGAAGGTTCAAGGGTGGTTGGAAGCGAGTGAGTCATTGCCACTGTCTTATGGTGGAGGTTATTTATCCGTTTGAAGCTAGTCGGGGTGTAAGGTGAAGGAGAATGACTTCTCCACAGCAAATATCATGTACGCTCCTTCTGTCTTATGGACCATGAATCATGATGGATCAGCTCACACAGCCTTGGGGGCTCGGAGACTCCCTTGCTTGCGTCTCTGATGTTCCCCCGCTCTGATGCTCCCCCCGGATGCTACTCAGGGGATTATAAAGCGAATAGGGTAGCACTATTAAAGGGGATACTGATGATGGTGTGTCGTTCAATAAGCTCACCATGTTGATAGAAAACAGAACGAGATGGACGTACGCGAGGTAATAGAAAAGACCATAAGAATTTACAGCCAAACGTTCAGTTAACAGCGGCAGAACGGAGTAATGGGTGGGTGGTGTAGGGGAAATGAATGCTGATTACGAGCCGCGAATATCACGGTGCGCTGTATCCTATCATCACTTGACAATGATTAATGAACGTTTGAACCCTCACGCGTACGTGAGTCACGCCTCTTGGCGCGTCATATCATTCCGCAGTGACATGACGGGTATCCAACGACTCGCCAAGTCCACCTAGTATATGCATAAACCCAAATGCGCACAGACGACCGCGGCACACTGCAGTATGGTCACAAGTCTCGTTATCCGTCGTACACGTTTCGAGGACCGTCCGACCCGAGCAGAGCGCCCCACAGTGGCTCCATTTAGTCGGTGGTTCCGAGTACATCGGAACTAGACGTATGGCCGATCACCGGCAGAAACCTTGTTTACAAAAAGCATAGGTAGATGTACATGGGTAAGAAGTAATTGCATTCACTACCACAGATTATCACTCGCAAGGCCAAACGATCCATCATGCAATTATCGACATTGCAAGTCCTCCGACAGGTTCTTTAACCCCATTCAACATATACATTACATTATCACGATGCCGTGGAAGGAATAATATAAGGTGGATTTCGATGAAAAACCGAGCGAATACTTAAGGATGGAAGATGAATGACTGGGCAAGGAGACCGATGAAAAGTGAAGATCTATGTAAACATCATTTTTTCAAGGAACATGTATTTTTGCCTTACAATCACGAACAGCAAGTGTGTGCGTACTTTTGCGACTAGCTACACATTCGTAAGGCTATAACCATTGCCTCCTTGTAAACAGGGCAATTAGGATAAGCAGAACGCATAAAAGCGATACTCTTTGACACTGGGGTATCGTTTCGTTTACTCTCAAGTTTGATCCTCCTTCGAGAATACAGTCACACTAGTACTGGCAGTATGTCGTTCCCATACATTCATGACCGTTACCTCTTTGACTCGTGTGCACGATCGACCAGGTACATGGACGAGACTAGCGCTCGTCCTCGTGTTCGTGTCCGGGCCTGGGGCGATGTAGAAGGCCGAAAGCCTGTATAGGCATAGCCGCATAGGCGATCACCAGTAACCAAGTCTCTTCCCGAGTCCTCGAATTGAATGTATACTGATGTGTCCAGTGCTAAT
>JBBPRQ010000182.1:0-50547 GCA_038093095.1 Boletus insuetus
CATTTCCCAGACGTAGTCTGCCATGATCTTGTGCGTCACTTTCGACGGATGTCTGGTTCAATGTCACTCGTCAGTAGCGATATACGAATGAACGAACGAAAGCCAAACGTACCCCCAGAACCATTCAAAGTAATGATCTGGATCCGAGCAACTGCTACAAGGACCCGTATTCACATACCCAAACGCCCGATACCCAGGATCTGGACCCAACACTCCATCCCAGATCGTCGCAAAGTTGGCAAATGCGACGTTGAGTAGCGGGTCTTGTGCGTGAAACGCGATTAGACCGTCAAAGATGGATTGGAGCCAGGCTTCACCCTTGGCATCACGCACCCCCCGACCGTAAACGTCGGTGATGAGAAAGTTGCGGGCATTGGTAGGGGGTTGGGAGAGGAGGGTCATTTGACCGAGGAGGTCATGTGCTGCTTGAGGGAGATGATCACCGTCATCTACACATGAAGCGATTGTTTATAAACGAGGGTTCCAATAGTCTCGAGCTTACTTACTAAATGAATCAACCCAGTCACTAAAGGGCGTCGTCAGTCACAGCAAGTTGGGCTCAAAGAGAGAGCTGACTTGATACCAAAGAATATCGTGTATACTGTGGCATCTGGATCTAGCTGGTTTGCTTGCTTGAGGAACGTTGTTGCTGTGGCAGGTTCCAACTGAGCATGTAGGACTAGATATATCGCAATACATGGTCTCACTTTGCATGATAAAGTCTCTTGGGCGGGGATTGGACGGCCACAGGCTAATATTGGTTACTGCACTGGACCACTGATCACGAGCGCGGGGTTTAATGAAAGGGTAACGCTCGATATAAATGAGAACATACGGCATAGTCCATAAGCGTGGCTCCGATGGCGTCTGCAATATGCTCGACCCAAACCTTTCCGTTCGTCGAGCGACCACCCGCAAACGGGCTCGGCGGGATGAGGACGGCCGGAGCGAGAGGCCCACCATCATGCCTTCCGCCATCCGTAAATGAATCCTACGCAGATGGATAACCTTGGTGAAGCGCTCTCGCAATTCCGAGGAGAAAACAACACACCCCAAAGGACACGATTGTTTTGACCGGAGCAAGGTTGATGCCTGCGTTCACGTCGGAGACATTTCCCCATAGAGGTCCACACCGAGGATGAACGGCGAGGTGGACGTCCCCCTCGTTGGATCCTTGACGGGGCAACACAGCTGCTTCAGCAAGTGCACACAAGGAGAACGGGAGAAGAAACAGAGCAAACTTCATGGACAAGAAGGGCGTCGTGTTCTCGAACAACAAGAAGACATTTTACAGAGAAAAGTTGCATAACGCCACAAGGTAAGGCCCTTCCAGCACACGTGGATGTCGTATACGAGAAATTTGAAGCGAGGGGGGAAGCGAGATTACGAAAACCACAATTGGGATATAAACCGTCGTACCAGGACTCGGTGCGAGAATGTTGTGAACGAGTGTAAAGAAGAGCCTCTGGAAACCATAGAACACAAGGAGAGGGAAGAGTAAACCGAGGGAGACGATCATTTGGATGACTGCGGTCACGGAATTGGATGTTTGTAGAGTCGATTGGCTGCCAGCGATGAATCAGCTGGCAGATGCGCCAGGCGAGGAGAGCGCACAGAAAACGGAAAAGCTCGTGAATTTAGTGGGATCACGCGGACACGCCAGGTGGTTGTGCCGGATCATCAGTGGGAAAAGAAAAGGACATAAGCGAGCTGGGAGGGAACAAAGCCTTGAACCTTGACCACAACCACAACCACCACGATTGTGGTTGGATGCTCAACGCGAGAGCCAGGACTGATGATTATCGCCGCAAACCGCCGTTGGCTCCTTTCCTAAAATCATCAGGCCCCTCAAACTCAAACTATCATTGACTTGAATGGAACTACACAAGTTCATCTCGGACGTCTTGGATGGTAAAGCGCGTGTCCTATCCTTCGACAACGTCGTCTTTGGCCCCGGCAAGGATATCACTCCCGGTGTTCTCTCTGCGCTCAACTTTGCGAGGCTTGCTTTTGCGGCAGAAGGGAGCACGCCTGTCTTGTCTCAAATCCTTTCATTGCTATGCTCGAAGAAAACAGTCGATGTGCGTACCACCTCTCTTAAACGGCAGATCTACTCATACCCTTGTGGCGTGCAGACTGCGCTTGCAATCTGTCGCGAATGGCCCAGTGGTCTCCACCTAGAAATCGAAGATGTGTATCGCATCCCTCTATTCGAAATGTCGCTCAAACTCGTGTCTACGGATTACGATTCTCCAAGCCTTAATCGCATCACGGGTCTGTTGGAGTACGTGGTCTGATGCCTCTACCCTTTTTCCGTGTGCTAAAGGGGGCACGCTAGAAATCTCCGCACTTTGAACTCATCTTCAGCCGTCCTCATCGCTCGTTATCCCGATGTCATCACATGCTTGCGTCTACGGGCACCTACGCAAGACGTCTTTGTCCTATTCAACCCGCGAGTCAGCTCAGAGGACGAACAGGTCGCAGGTTTGACCATTTGTATATCCCTTCAGGAGATCGCACAGCGATTGTGTGACATGTTTTCCGTGAACAACCAAGCAAATTTCGTCCGTCAAGCACAGCTGCTCCAAAAATGCACCGGACACGTGTTTGTTCCCAGGGCCACTTATCACGATGGGGAGGAATCCCTTATCGTGTCCAGTTTGACTCTCCTTACATTAAGGGCAGAACTAGAGGAGCTCACTCGCGACAATGGTGGTTTGAAAAGGGAGAGACAACGATTGGAGAAAAGCATCGTTGACCTTGAAGCCCAGCTGGAAGGAGAAAAGGCCAAAGCTAACCGTGCCCAGTTTTCCAAGCCATCGGTAATGAAAACCACTTGGAATGCTTCCGTGTTACCTAGCCGAGGTGTGCTGTTGACCAAACCTTCTCGTTCCATAAGCGAACGCGATCACTTCTTCGATGCCGAGGACGAAATGGACCCCGGTTTGGAGTTTGCCCTTCAGCTTCAGGCAAAGTTCGACTCCGAAAACGACAAACTCCTCAAGCAGAGGCACGAGCTCATGCGGACAGCACAACGCCAGTACCACTGCGGCATTTGTCTAGATGATTTCCCAGAAGATGACGCTGTTCGCATCGACGCGTGTGGACACGAAATCTGTAGAGACTGCGCGCGTGGGCATGTTTGCAGCAAGATCGAAGAACATCGTTTTCCTGTACTCTGTCCAGTTTGTATGACAGATCACAAAAACCAGAATCCTGGCAGTAAGTCTCGAGATTGTCCGCTTTTTGTCTTTAACTAGTGTTCACCGCAACTCAGCCGTACCCGGTACGCTAGTACAACTGCTCGGCGTCTCCGAGGAACAATGGGCAACCTGGGTAGAAATGGAAATAGCCCAATTCTCCATCTCGATCAATTGTCGCAAGTGTGTCTTACTTTAGTCCGTGTTTCTGCCCTTGTGCTGACTCTGTGCTCGAGGTGTCAGCACTCCGGATTCGTTGACAGAGAGGATCTAGAAGCTAATTCTGAAATCCACTGCCCCTTTCCTGCATGCGACCACGTGTGGTGCAAAAGGTGTCAACAGACGATCGAGCCAGGTGGATCGAAACATTCGTGTGATGGAACAGAGGAGTTGGATCACCTCATGAAACAACAGGGATGGCGGTACTGTCCCAGTGAGTTGGACTTCGCCGCTCGCGTATCGATTTTATGACCTCGCTTCCATGTATAGATTGTAAGACGCCCATTCAGAAGCTTGCTGGCTGCAACCACCTCTCGGTATGTCTCCTATTCGGTCGAGATTCGCTGTCACTGGTTCTGATGGAGCTTGCTGTGGCTTTCAGTGTATTGCTCCTGGCTGTAACACACACTTTTGCTATCGCTGTGGTCAGACGATCAACCGAACTGCCATTCCTAGTGAGATAATGGCAGGCAAAACAGCACACTTTCGCACTTGCGCTATCTTTTAGGGTACATATTTGCTGATGTCTGTCGCTGGGAAACACCTTTGGTAGAGCCTGGTGGGTTTACGTCACATTGATATACATGCATCGATCGGTCGCTGTAACCAATGCTATGAATCTACATCCTGCGTTTTCTAGCCCCCTAACCGGTGCTTGCTCAGGTCAACCATTGCCGAAGCCATGCTATCGAAGCGCCTGTGCTGCGGCAGGCGTCATGGATGCAACGTTTCCCTCCCCCTCTTCTTCTTCACGCGGCCGTGCATCGCACGGCCGCACAGGGTGCCCGTGCCCATCGAACGAGAGTGGCGGCGCTATATGAGGCACACCCACGCGTGCGTGGCGGGGCGTTCCTCTTCTCCCTACCAGCTCCAAGCCTCCACACCTCCCTAACCTCATGCTTTGTCAACGCTTGTCCGCACTGTTCGCTCCAGATCGTGGTGGTGGGAGCGTCGTCAAAGACGTGCTTTCAGGAAAAGAACGCATCCTCCCGCTCGTCGACGTCCGACGTTATCCATGTCGAACCCTTTCGGCATGTCAATTTGCTGCACTGAATTTCGTGCGGGTCGCGTTTCAGCATGTGCAGCGCACGCGCGGGAGTGCGAACCCGAGCATGGCGCGATGGTTGGGTACCGTCATGGATCGGCACGTTGTCGAGGTATGTGGGTAAAGGGTTTTTATTTTTTTGGGTCGGGGGTGTTTGGATCGTCGACATGGTCGGTGCTGACGACTCGATTCGATGTGGTTGTGTTTAGGAGATGTTGTCACCGCGCGAACAGCTGACCGGTATGCAGGCGATTCAGCTCGAGGACATGCATCGCGTGCCGTTGTTCGAGGGTGTGCTGAGGCACGTTGCGACACAGCACAGCCCTCCGAGTATGATCTTGTTCAAACAGTCGTTGCGGTCAGCTTTTGCTTGGTTCGTCATGCCCATGAAACGGGTCTACTCACCCTGTTTGTTTGTTTGGTGGCAGGCAAATGCAATTACACCCATCCCCCGTCTCGGCCATCGTCGTGAACCGCAGTGCAAGCACGACGGTGTGTCTCAAGCTCCGCGAACATTCCAAGGACGTCTTTTGTGTCCTCGATTTCGCCCTCGCGCCCCAGGAGCACGCCCGAAGGCACGGTACGGCGCTCGCCCTTGTGATCAGCACGTCCTTGGAACAAACAGCCGCCCGCATGTCGGGCAACCTGCCTGTAGACAACCACTCGATGACGCGCGATAGACAGTGGCAAGCACAGCTGTTTGGGAGCTGTACGGTGTGTATGTTTACGCCCGCGGAAAGCGCTGCGTGGCTATCAGAGGCGGAGTCGTCGGCGACCATCAGGGAGAGCGTTTCATTGTTGAGGATCATGGACGGGATGGACGATCGAGGACGAGATTGGGGCAGAGCAAGAGATGCCAACAGAGATCGAGATCAACACCGACGTACAGGCGATCAACCGTCAGGATCAAAACACAGCGAACGGTGGGCAAGGACGCCGTTGGACGCGGGTAGGACTGCGACGACGAGCCGCAGGCACGCCAGCCGTGTCGAGGGTGAACCGATAGGGGAGGGATCAAGTACACGCATGGCAGGACTACGCCAGAGGACGACGTTCACACCATACGAATGGCAGACGAAACGACACTGCCGGATATTCCTCTCTGATGATGAACTGTCTTCGCCTATGAGCCCGATCTCGGGCTTGTCCGAAGCGTCTGACGAAGAAGCATGTTTTGAATGCGTGATCTGTTTTGAGGACATACCTGAGGGCCAAGGGATTCGTCTTCTTCCTTGCACTCATGGGTTCTGTAGGGATTGTCTTGCGGGACACGTATGTTCAAAGATCGAGGAGCGCAAGTTCCCCGTGTTCTGCCCGCTGTGTATGACTGAACATGAAAATGCGAGTCCATCTGGTGAGCCAACGACCCGCCGATCTCATCGTAGACCGTCCGCTAATGAAGATCCCACACAGTCGTCGCCGGAGACATGGTTCAGCGTCTCGGCATATCCGAAGCACAGTACACGGTCTGGTCCGAGCTTGAGATGGCGCATTTGTGCGTGCGGGTACATTGTCGCAGGTGATTGACGGCTACGTCCTACCCTACTTGTCGTTCACGACACTCGGTACTCACAGTGTGTCACAAGGTGCGATCGTGTTGCATATGTCGACAAGGAAGATTACGAAGGCCTGGAAGAACTCGCCTGTCCGTTCCCCGGATGCGAGCATACCTGGTGCAAAAACTGTCAGCAAACCCTAAGCTCGGGCGATGGGCCGAAACATTCTTGCGACGGAACGAAAGAGCTAGACTATCTCGTGAAACAAATGGGATGGAAGTACTGTCCAAGTAAGCACGATTCCGTATCCACCTCGACTCTGGAATCGCGTCAAACTTTTTTTTGTCAGAGTGTCGGATCCCAGTTCAAAAGAATGGGGGATGCAACCATGTGACAGTGAGTCGAACGTGCAGTGGATCGGGCGTTTTTTTTTTTTCGGACCGTCGTTGATGATTCGGTTTACTAGTGCGTCACTCCAGGGTGCAACACCCATTTTTGTTACCGGTGCGGGAAGCAGATCACGAGAACGTCTATCCCGTTCCTTGTGAGGTCTGCCGTGAACGCACATTTCAAACAATGTACGCTTTGAAAGCGATCGTCGGGTTTGGGGGTCGATGTCTCTCGTGGTAGTGTTACGTCGTACGATTTCTTTGTCGCCATGTGCTTTTATGTAGTAAGGTTATTGAACAAGTCGTAGGTGACATGATGACTGGGACATTGGGCAAAACAGCTACACAGCCCTGAGTGATTCTGCCCTACTGCATCCGCAAACTTGAAGCACCGCTTCTACAACCAGAATATAAAACTAGGCACCAAGATGGATATATAGAATCCGTCGGTCAAGCAATACACGCACAGATTTCATCGTCTTGTTGAGCGCCAACGTCGCGCGGGTATGATACAGGCGACCAGATCCGTCCACCACGTACTTGTAAAACGTCGACGTGATCTTGTTCGTCTCACCATCGTCCGCCGCCTACATTGTGCCAATCACAGACCGGAACCTAATGAACTGCACCGCCGACGCGAGATGAATCACCTCGTCCGGGCCTGCCTCGTCTCCGACAGTCGTATGACATGCCAAGAGGTACGCAAACTCGGGGTTTTCCAGACCGGATCTAATGATCCGTTGGATCGTAAAGTGGCCGTCGTACAGAGTAAACGCCGACTCGAATGGCAGTGCCACTGCGATTCGGGATACCATGATAGGCAAGGTGGACTCATTCGGCGTCATCGCGTTGTCGTCGTCGCGTATGGAGGAAAGGTGGGCGAGGTAGGTGAGGGCAAGGAGTGGGCGAGGAAGGACAAGGAGGCGTGGTGAGGGTGAGGATGAAACTTGGAACGACAGGTAGAGCCACGGGTACTGTGGACAAGGAAGACATTATACTTGTCCATCGTACACTCCGCCACCCGCCAGGGAATATCTTAATTTGCAGTTTTTGTGATGCTACACCGCAACCACGGGAGCAGTTCATGGAAGCTGCCGCAGCATCACGACCGGGCGGTACATTGATCTTGAAGGAATTGGTGATGTCGCACCCTACACCACCACCACAGCTAAGCGGTTCATGCAAGCTAGCACACATCAAGATAGAACCGTAAAAAAGGACAGTACATCAATTTTGAAGGAATTGGTGATGACGCACCCTACACCGCAACCACGGGCCCGTAAGCAGTTCATGCAAGTTGCCGCACATCATTGGCACGACTGGGCGGTGCAGTACACTTGCTCGTTTTGCATGGACTTTTTGGCCAGCACCGCTGCGGGGCACGGGGAAAATAGCAAATAATTGCATAATGCATACTGAATAGTGTTAGCACACAAATTATGTGATACAGGATGGTACACTGGCAGCGATAAGGTCTCCCATGAACCAGAACTTGCATCGAAAACAGCACGGTAGTGGTAATGATGCCTGACGGGCTTCTCGCAGCTAAGGAAATTGGCGAGTCGAGATGTCAGTTCGAGAATGATTTGGCTATTGTTGCAGAGGTCCGGAATCAGATGGCAGTCGCACTGCGGGGCGATATCGTGGAGGTCGGATCAGATGACGAAGAACCTGGAGACACCCGATCCCGTGCAGCGCCCGTTCCACGTTCTAAATTTATTCAGATGTGCGAGAAGCTTGAGATGGTTTACCTATCTGAAAGTGATGTGGACACCTCAATGGATTTGACCTGTCTCTTGCGCAAGTTTCGTGGGGAAATCCGTCAGAGGGAATTGCAGAATGCGAAGCAAACAACGTTGAATATTAACGTAGTAGATCGTTGAGTTACGGTAAATGTCACGTATGTCACAGCGGATGTCCCGGTCTGCAAAATGTGATGTGATGACGCACCCTACCCCATCCACGGCTAAGCGGTAGCGCACACGAGGAGACATCGATACGTTGACAGGGCTATGGTGGCAATGGACACATCTATTTACTACCGGTGCCGCTCCAGTTTGGGTTAGTATCGTCACTGGCATGTGCTACCGCGCGCTTGCGCGCACCTTTTCATAATGTCAGTCATATTTCAGGTTTCAATCTCATAATAAAATAATACTGACCCCAGCCCTTGTTACCCTCCGCACCCGATTCCTCTAGACCTTTCTCCTGCCGACCCCCAGGTATACCTTTTTTGTACAAGTGAGCACCTTAAGATATCTTTCAAATTAAATTCACATACCCCAGTCGTCTATGTATCCGCCACTTGTCACAACCAAGTCGCCATGAGCAAGAGCCACAGGACCTGCTTGGACCGAGCTTGCGATGAAGGGTGCCAAGAGCGCAGTGAGATAAAGGCAGAGTGCTTTGAGCTGCATGTTTGGTATTTCGCTGATTGTGGTAAGCTCGCTCGTTTTATACTCAACCAGAGACCACTTTTCGCGCATGCAACGCTCACCTTCTCATAGCCTTGTTGGCTCTGCTGATTCTTTGCTTCCAGTGTCACATAGCTCCCCGTATGTTGACAAGGTTACACATACTTTTGGCATTATCGTCCGATTCCTCGGGTTGATCTCGTACAATTTGGCAAGGCACCAGGCACCATTGCACACCCCTTAAACCTCGTTCTCTATGGGGCTAATAGTACGTGGTCACATCATTTGACCATCAATATTGGCGGACGATGAAAGGCTGATGCTTCCTTGCCTCCCGCAAGCCTACGTTGGAACAACTCTCCATTCTTCACGGCACTGCAAGCGCGCCTATCATCCTGCAGAGGACATCTTATCCCCCAGCTGTCCTCTAGCTGATCTGGAGTGCAACATTGGCATGGTCACCATGTCGACGCCTTCCTTTTCCAAGTTCCATTATAGTGCCGACTTGAAAATGCACTCATAGTCCGGGTTGCGAACACCAAGAGGCGGTGGGTTGGATTGACTTGGGAGACGTCGTGAGTAGGTCCAGAAGTTGGCACTCGTGAGCAGTTTAAACGTACATGCGTTGCCTGCGCATGATGCGATTCAGATTGAGTCCATAACCCGAATAGCCCGGGTATGTACAAATGAAGCAGCATTTCGCACTGACATACTGAACACAGAGTATCCTTGTATTCGTTGGTACACCTGATTGGGCAGCCGCGTGCGTCCCCCATGAAAACATCCCTCACCTTCGTTGAGTACGTTTATCTCTCGGCACAAAAGCAGAGGGACAGGAAAGTGCTGTCCTGCAAGACGACCCTAGAATTTGATGGTGCCTATCAGACGAGGTAAAGTTCTGGCAGGCAAGCAGCACGCACGAAAAGGGGATAGATGCATGGGGGGTGGATCATGTGGGTGAGGCAGTGCAAGTACGCCTAGATCACTGTGACAGTATCAGACGCCTCGCAACGATCCAACGGAAGGTTCGCAGGTTCAAAGCTGAAAGAATGCTGACCCGACACTGACGCCAAGAGATGATCCCGATCAATCGTTTTTGTTACCGGTGCGGGAAGCAGATCACGAGAATGTCTATCCCGTTCCTTGTGAGGTCTGCCATGAACGCATATTTCAAACAATGTACGCTTTGAAAGCGATCGTCGGGTTTGGAGGTCGATGTCTCTCGTGGTAGTTTTACGTCGTACGATTTCCTTGTCGTTATGTGCTTATATGTAGCAAGGTTATTGAACAAGTCGTAGGTGACATGATGATTGGGACATTGGGCAAAACAGCTACACAGCTCTGAGTGATTCTGCCCTACTAGGCACCAAGTATAGAATCCGTTGGTCAAGCGGTACACGCACAGATTTCATCGTCTTGTTGAGCGCCAACGCCGCGCGAGTATGATACAGGCGACCAGACTCGTCCACCACGTACTTGTAAAACGTCGACGTGACCTTGTTCGTCTCACCATCGTCCACCGCATACATCGTGCCAGTCACAGACCGGAACCTACCGAGCTGCATTGCCGACGCGAGGTAAATCACCTCGTCAGGGCCTGCCTCGTCTCCGACAGTCGTATGACACGCCAAGAGGTACGCAAACTCTTCAGACCGCATCCAATGATCCGTTGGATCGTAAAGTGGCCGTCGTACAGAGTAAACGCCAAATCGAATGGCCGCGCCACTGCGATTCGGGATACCATGACAGGCGAGGTGGACCCATTCGGCGTCATCGCATCGTCGTCGTCGCATGTAGAGGAAAGGTGGCCGAGGTAGGTGAAGACAAAGCGTGGGCGAGGGTAATGGTGAGGGTTCGGACAAGAGGAACGACAGGTAGAGCCACGGGTATGGACAAGGAAGACAACCACTGGCAGGGGCCGTGCTCTTGCCCAATTGCGGAGTCATGCTGTCTTTCCGTTCAGTTGGTGGGCGTAACAACTGGATTGACCGGAGATTGCCTGAATGGTGGTGACCACATACGACATTTAGAGGACTGGTGACAGTCATTCGTGCACAACGACGAGTATCTTGAATGTGACACATACCATTATCTGGGCCATCTACTTGGGTGAGCATCCTAGGAGATCACCGAACCTCAAAAGCACCCTATATGTGCACCGAACCAGACATTGGTGGTGACAGCCCCGCCAGTTACTGCACGGATACCCTGAGTCTTGCGTTGGAATGGTCTGCTGAACGGTGAGGTTCATCCTTGACGAGGTATTTACATTTGTTTATAGACCAAACCCTTCGACAACCTGTCACTGACTCATCCACGCAATGCAGAGTTTCTTGACACGAACCAAGTCCGAGTTGTAGCGCGCCTCGGCAAATCCAAAGAACACGTGCGATCGTTCCCTGGTCTATTGAATGTCATCATGCTTAAGACTTATCACCGCCGGTGAAACGAATTTTCAGTATACCTGGTACACTGTGCCCTCCTCAACTTGCTACCCCGGGGATCGGACATCGCCATATATCTTCTACGTGGGTGTCCTTTTGTCTACTTTCTTCTTGTTATCGAACTCGACCACTCCAGTCAGGGTCAGTCAATATAATTATATCCTTATGCAGGCCCTTGATACCCTCCGCATCCACTTCCTCTACACCTTTCTCCTGCCGACCCGCAGGTATACCTTTTTTTGTACAAGTTAGCACCTTAAGATATCTTTCAAACTAAATTCATACCACGATCGTCTATGTGTCCGCCACTTCCCGTAGCCGAGTCGCTGCGAGCAAGAGCCACAGGACCTGCCTGGACCGAGCTTGCGATGAAGAGTGTCAAGAGCGTAGTGAGATAAAGGCAGAGTGCTTTGAGCTGCATGTTTGGTATTTCGCTGATTGTGGTAGGCTCGCTCGCTTTATACTCAACCATTTTTGCGCATGCAATGCTCATCCCACTCATAGCCTTGTTGGCTCTGCTGATTCTTTGCCCCCAGTGTCACATAGCTTCCTGTATTGTGGCAGGGTTACACATTTCTCGGCACCGGGTACCATTGCCCATCCCTTAAGCCTCGCTCTCATCATTTTGACCATCAATATCGGCGGATGATGAGAGCTGATGCTTCTTTGCCTCCCGCAAGCATACGTTGGAATAACTTTCCATTCTATAGCACTGCCAGCGCGCTCACCATCCTGTCAGAGAACGCCTTATCCTCCAGCTGTCCTCTAGCTGATCTGGGTGCAACGTCATGGACACCATGTCGATACCTTCCTTTTCCAAGTTCCGCTATCATGCCGACTTGAAAATGCACTCATAGTCCGGGTGGGCAAGGCGTGGGTGAGGAAGGACAAGGAGGGTGATGGTGAGGGTGAGGACAAGAGGAACAGCAGGTAGAGCCACGGGCACTGTGGACAAGGCTTATTCATCGCACACTCCGCCAGGGAACATCTTAACTTTGCAGTTTTTGTGATGCATACACTGCAACCACGGGTAAGCAGTTCATGCAAGTTGCCGTACATCACAGCTGGGCGGTACGTTGATCTTGAAGGAATTGGTGATGTCGCAGCTTACACCACCATCACAGCTAAGCGGTTCATGCAAGTTGCTACACATCACTGGCACGACTGGGCGGTACGTTGATCTTGAAGGAATTGGTGATGACGCACCCTACCCCATCCACGGCTAAGCCAGGAGACATCGATACGTTGACAGAACTATGGTAGCAATGGACACAGGGACGTATTGTATCCGTCTATTTACTATCGTAGCCGCTGAAGTTTGGGTTAGTATCGTCACTGGCATGTGCTACCGCGCGCTTGCGCGCACCTTTTCATAATGTCAGTCATATTTCAGGTTCCAACCCCATAATAAAATAATACTGACCCCAGCCCTTGTTACCCTCCGCACCCGATTCCTCTAGACCTTTCTCCTGCCGACCCTCAGGTATACCTTTTTTGTACAAGTTAGCACCTTAAGATATCTTTCAAACTAAATTCACATACCCCAGTTGTCTATGTATCCGCCACTTGTCACAACCAAGTCGCCATGAGCAAGAGCCACAGGACCTGCTTGGACCGAGCTTGTGATGATGAGTGTCAAGAGCGCAGCGAGATAAAGGCAGAGTGCTTTGAGCTGCATGTTTGGTATTTCGCTGATTGTGGTAAGCTCGCTTGTTTTATATTCAAGCAGTGACCACGTTTCGCGCATGCAACGCTCGCCTTCTCATAGCCTTGTTGGCTCTGCTGATTCTTTGCTTCCAGTGTCGCATAGCTCCCCGTATGTTGACAAGGTTACACATACTTTTGGCATTATCGTCCGGGTTGACTTTGTCTGATCATATGTCTCATACAAGTTGGCAAGGCACCAGGCACCATTGCCCATCCTTTAAACCTCGCTCTCTATGGGGCTAATAGTACGTGATCACATCGTTTTGACCGTATCAATATCGGACAATGAAAGGGTGATGGGCTTCTTTGCATCCGCAAGCCGTTGGGACAACTCTCCATTTTTCATGGCACTGTCAGCGCGCCTATCATTCTACAGAGAACACCTTATCCCCCAGCTGTCCTCTAGCTGGCCTGGAGTGCAACATCGTGGTCATCATGTCGACGCCTTCCTTTTCCAAGTTCCGCTATAGTGCCGACTTGAAAATGTACTCATAGTCCGGGTTGCGAACACCAACAGGCGGTGGGTTGGATTGACTTGGGAGACGAAGCCATGAGTAGGTCCAAAAGTTGGCACTCGTCCATTCCTTTTCTTGGCATGAGCAATTTACTAAACGTACATGCGTCGTGCAGTCACATACCTGCACCGCCACATCGGTCTAACCATAATCATTACCTGCGCATGATGCGATTTAGATTGAGTCCATTACCCGAGTAGCTCGTGAATGAAGCAGCATTTCGCACTGACATACTCAACACAGAGTATCCTTGTATTCGTTGGTACACCCGATTGTGCAGCCGCGTGCGTCCCCCATGAAAATCATCCTTCACCTACGTGAGTATGCTTATCTCTCGGGACAAAAGCAGGAAAGAGCTGTCCTGCAAGACGACCCTAGAATTTGATGGTGCCTGATGGGGTAAAGTTCTGGCAGGCGAGCACCGGCACGCACGAAAAGGGATAGATGCATGTGGTATGGTTGAACCTGAGGCAGTGCAAGTCAGTACACCTTGATCTCTGTAACAGTCGTATCAGACGCCTTGCAACACGGGCAACCTCACATTGTCTTTCGGTCCCGATCTAACGGAAGGCGCGCAGGTTCAAAGCTGCAAGAATGCTGACCCAACACTGACACCAAGAGATGATGATCCCGATCAATCGTTTACCGTGACTCGGATACAGCGGTCTTCCAGATCACTTCCGAACGTGGGGTTACCTTAGATAAGCATACCTTAATCGCCACTGATTTGTACGCCCAACATCACGGGGAATTTTCGGCTCGCGAAGCCGGGGTTAAGTCGAAGATATAATTGCTGCGGGGTGCTATTAAAACGTCAAAGTACAGGCACCTTGCCTCTTCCCTCCCCTCGACCCACACTTGTTGCTAAAGAGCTGGAGACCACAGTTGCTCTGTGCACGGCATAATGTCCTCTGACTTGCCATCGGTTTTGAAGCTTCTGCAGCTCAATAACTATACATCCGGTAAGGTTGCTCATATACTCGGACAAAATCAGTCTCATAGATCACCGCCGCAGTTGTTATTGTCACAGCTGTCACATATGATTATTGTGAGTATTACTTTGTGCACGCTATTCTTATACTGAAAGGACACCACAACTGTATTGTGATAGTCCTCACCTTGTCGAGAGAGGTATGTTGTTTCATTATGTGCAGTTTGCCTGTCTAACAACAATATTTTAAAGATAGACCATGTTTGGGTAAGTGATCAAATCTTTAGAAGCACTAGACCATTAACAGTACCACAGTGCAAACCTTGGACCTGGATATCTACAATGTTTGTTCTAGTAAGAGATCATTGTTCAATGCATCAATCATGCCTTAAGTTGACAACCTCATAGGTTCGTTATGTTGGCCTCTGCTGGGCTATGTAGGTCATGATTTAAGTTTCAATCATATCATGTAGCTGATGATGAGTCTGCGCTCAAGACTTAATGGCTTGAGTATGTTCTGAGTTGAATATAGGTGTCAAATGATCTAATTGAATGCATTTACAGTTGGTAGTACCTTTATTCCTGGTCCTATGATAGTCAGTCTGCTTTGTACCTCATCAATTGTTCATGACATCATTCATATAGGTGTATGGATCTGATTTTGGCTGGAAACTGTGTTGTTAACAGTTTCATAGGTGTAAGTGTATTGACTTACTGTATTTTTCACTTCAAATTTAAAGCATAGATGTTTGCTAGGTACTGCAAGCTATCTTGCAATTTACTGGATGTTTCCTATCTTCCTGACTGCTGCTGATTGTAAGTTACTATTTCTCTGATTTCATTCCTGCTGACTATGCCTTCAATTACAGTGGTGATGATCATGAGAGTATATGCAATGTGGAATCAATCCAAATTGATTCTTTCTTTCCTCCTATTGATTTGTGTACCACAAATGATTGCTTCCTTCATTTTGGCAGGCATTTACTATAATCCCAATACATATTTCTCAGGTAGGTCATAACCTGACCCACATGTCATTGCAATCTCACACAATCCAGCCACAATTGTCCAGGTTTATACCTTTTCCTTTTGCAATGGTTTCATCAAGATACCATCCTCCCTGCTCCTTGGTGTTGCAATTCCCAGATTTGTTCTCAGTGCTATTCTTTTGATCCTTGCTGTCATCTCAACATTGAAGGAATCATTGGAGCTGTACAAAGCAACCAAGCTGTGGCAGCCTAATCACTACATGCAACGTCTCTTGAGAGATGGCAGTCTTTACTTCTTTGTGTATGTCACCTTCTCCCCCCTTCTCGCCCACACAAACACTAACTACTCGTGAACTGTCAGGAATATGCTTTACAACACCCATGATATCATCACCACCGTGGTTACAACAAATGCCGCTCTCCCTATTTATCTGGCAACATTTTCCTATATAACCATATGCCCCCTTGTCCCTCGGTTCATCATCAGTGTTAGAGAGCTGTATGACCAACTCCGTGACCGCTCATGGGGAGTTGACACGGGGTTTGGGGTCTTGTCGCAACCAAATCAGCATGCGGCGATATCAGTTTCGTTCACGGATGTCATGCCGGACCAGGATCAGACGATAGTTGAGGTCATGGATGAAGAGGCGATTCAACTCGACGCGTTGGGCGAGAATACACATCGGGTCTGAACAAGGATTTTGGTAGACGCTGGGTAGCTGATAGTGGTTCTGTCCCTATGGAAGAGGCGTTTGCGCAAACCGTCCATGTACTCGTGATACATACTTCATTCAAATTTGTCCAGTGACGAACGTCTCGTTTACTACGATGTACGAAGGCGACACTCGAGAGCGAAGAATTCGAGAACATGTACCTTGATTTAAATGTAGCGCAAGATCGACAATAGGGCATTCCGTATAGTAAGGGATATGGCGTCCTTCGCCTTGGCTTGGAGCTAAGGTAGAGCCTTGAAAGGGGGTACAGAGCAAACTAGGGCGCTATGTTATAGATCCTCAGCGATGGCCAGGATCAATGGTGGATAGGGAGACTCTCACCGACGTCACCGAATGTCTAGCATTGAACCCACCCCATGTGGGCAGCATTGTCCATGCTTGTTCCTCGTCGACGTTTTCCATCCGGGGTTCTTTCTACATGCTCGTATCTCAACCACCATTTGCCCCTGGAACGTCTCCTCGGGCGCGGGCGCGGTCAAAAGTCTCGACGGTAAACAATGCGTACAGGCGAGACTGGCTGATGTGGAGTCCTCTGCAATCGAAGAGGTTGGTGGTGAATATGGATGGGGTCGACAGGGAGGTTCTGGACTGTACGAGAACGGAGGTCAGTTCTCGATACCAGAGAAAGAAATATACGCACGCAGAGACGGACGAAAACGAGCTAAGTACTTGCAAATGCTTGGGGGGTGGAAAGGCCAGAGACGAAGCAAACTCCTTCGTCGCATGCCGTTGGGCAGAGATACGAGCTCGTCATGGAAGACGTAGCGATTTGAGAGGACAGACGCTGTCTTTGAGATCCTATTGGGTGTGTGCGTGCTTCGTTACCAGGCAGACCCGGCGGGGTTGGAGGGTGTATCACATTACAATTTGCCCTTCAGATATTTGCAACGGCATCGTGGGGGCTACACGCTTTGGACCATCTTGCTGGCCAAGCCATCCCTCAACCTGGATAGAAGTGCGTCATCGTTTCGACTTCCTAGTCTCCTCAAATAGGACGCACGTACAAGCAAGCTTATAGGCGCTTCTCAGTATCACGAAGCACAGAGCAGGAAGATGATGTCGCAAAGGTGGAGACTTTCCGCGTTTCAGTTGATGGCACTAAGCTAAGCTGGTTTGAAAGTGACGGTGGGAAACTTGAGAACGTACACCCTCAGTCGCGATACTATTTGCCGTTTCAATCGAGTTTAGCCTCATGCGAACCCGTCATTATTGAAGCTTGCTTTCCTAAAGTTAGTCCCCATTACCCAGGTACAAGTACTATCAAGTTATCAACTGCGGTCATCATTCCATGATGCGCTGACGCGAACGTGTCGACAGCATCAAGTTGCCTGGCCAATGTGGCAGGGATCACCTTGAAAGGGTGTGACGATTACTTCTCGTGTTTTTTTCACTGTTCACTGCACAACTCCATGAAGATCGATTGTCAGGATCGAGCTCACTCAAACGGTTCTGGACAATTTACAAACCTCACTACTTGTTGGGTCACAACACAGGGAAGTCCGAATCATCGACTACTGATTTTTTTTCTCCGTTGCAGTAAAGGTTCAATCAACGGGCAGTTACGTGTCGGTCGACGGTGGAGTTCATTGACAGGCACTGGACGAAGAGGTCGATAGCCAAGCCAGAGGCGAACGCTTGAGCGCAGGGCACCGCTTCTACAACCAGGAATATACTACATAAAACTAGGCACCAAGATGGATATATAGAATCCGTTGGTTGAGCGGTACATGTACAGATTTCATCGTCTTGTTGAGCGCCAACGCCGCGCGGGTATGATCCAAACGACCAGACTCGTCTATCATGTACTTGTAAAACGTCGACGTGATCTTGTTCGTCTCACCATCGTCCACCGCCCACATCGTGCCAATTACAGACCTGAACCCAATGAACTGTATCGCCGACGCGAGGTGAATCACCTCGTCCAGACCCGCCTCGTCTCCGACAGTCGTATGACACGCCGAGAGGTACGCAAACTCGGGGTTCTTGAGATCGCATCCGATGATGCGTTGGATCGTAAAGTGTCCGTCGTGCAGAGCAAACGCCGACTCGAATGGCCGTGTGCGATTTGGGATACCATGACATGCGAGGTGGACCCATTCGTTCTTGCCAAGTTCTTCAACGACCCTAGAAATGCAGGCATCCTCGCCATCTATACGCATGCATGTCGTGAGTGCACCGACGCGCTGACCAATGAGATCTAGTTCCGCACCAACCGAAAGGAGTTCAGTCTCGCCAACGGCCTTGGCTTCACCGATGGCAACGAATCGTTTCCCTTGAGTTGTAGAACTCGATGGATCGAGCCGTCTAGCACGAATGAGAGCGGCCAGGGTAGGGGTGTATGACGAGATGTAGAGATCAGGAAGATTTTGTTGACCCTTCCTATACGGACCAGCGGCGTGCAAGGGGAGCACAGAGAAGTTATCAGTAGGGCACCACCAGATGCGTGATTGAGGTGTATGAATCGTAAGGAGGAAATCAACGATGGGTGAAACTATCTCGTCCCAGAGTTTCCGCAAAAAGATTGCGAGCTGTCTTGTGACGTCGGCCTTTGTTGCGCGCGCTGCTAAGAATTTAATCTCTTTTGACAGGTCTTCAACACTTCAAGCGTGATCTGCAATGGAATATGAACAGGGTCGCAATCGAGCAAGATGACGAGCGCGTCGCAACTATGCTCGCTCGCATTGACGATGACGACAGGTCCCCCACTGGCGGCGCATTAGAGATCCGAGAAGCGGGAGGGAAGAAGGAAACGAGAGAGCCCGGGTAACTCGCGAATGTTGGTTACGACTCTCTGCATTTCAAGGTCGAGATTGCACAACTGTTCATATTGATCTGTACCGGGAGAATGGAGGACTTGATGATGACGCAAGGCCAGACGAGTGAACTCATCTGCAAAGCTTTTCCCTGCCAGGCCTGATGCGATGACATCGTCCAGGGGTGATTGGAGGCGAGTGAGTTGGCTCCAAAAGACTCCCCGTCCCTGGTCTAAAAGCTCGACTGCTTTGGCAAGCGAATGGTTACGGAGACAGGCAGAGAATGCGTCCACAGCATGTGACGATGACAGGTCTTTGAGGATACTAAGATGTTGAGGCAATGATGGCAGAATGGCCAGATGTTGCACAAGTAACCGAAGGGAGGTCTCACATGCGAGAAGTGTGGTGGGATGTTGGAAACGTTCAGCGAGGCGGATCGATTCCCTAGCGGCAGAAAGGTCGCTTGAAGACACATTTTTGGGCAAATGCACAAGCTGTGCATAGAGACTGAATACCTCCTCCTGATCCTTTGATTGCCCCGACCTTGTGAAACGGTCACAAAGGTGGCGTGCAAGCTTGTGCAACGACCTCGACCAATCAGGGTGTCCTTTCTGGAGAAGGTCAAGGGCTTCTTGGTCGAGGACAATGGCCACGTCGAGATCGTCGTTGACACCAAGCTGATCATACCGGGTGGAGAGAGCAAGGGCAAGGTTGTTCAACGACATCGATCGATGTGGGTGCCCTTTCGCGCAAAGGTCAAGGGCTTCTCGGTGGAGGCCGATGGCCGCGTCGAGATCCTCCATGACTCCGAGCTGGTTGTACAGGGTGTAGAGATCAACTGCAAGGCTGTTCAACGAGCTCAACCGACCAGGGTGTCCTTGTGAACGAAGCTCAAGGGCCTCTCGATCGAGGACAATGGCTTCCTCGAGGTCCGCGATGACCCCGAGCCGCATATACCGGGTGGAGAGGCAAAGTCCAAGGTTATTCAGCGACATAGACCGAAGTGGATGCCCTATCGGAAGAAGGTCGAGGACTTCTCGTTTGAGGACAATGACCCCATCGAGGTCCTCCATGACCCTGAGTTGGTCATACCGAGTGAAGAGATGACCTCCAAGGTTGTCCAACAACTTCCACCGAACAGGGTGCCCTTTCGGGTGAAGATCAAGGGCTTCACGGTCGAGCAAAATAGCTTCACTAAGGTCCTCCGTGACCCCGAGCCGCTTGTACCGGTTGTGGAGATCAATTGCAAGGTTTCCCAACGACGTCGACCGATCAGGGTGTCCTTGTGGACGTAGGACAAGGGCTTCTCGATCGAGGACAATGGCCTCTTCGAGGTCCTCCGTGATCCCGAGTTGCTGGTACCGGGAAAAGAGATTAACTGTAAGGTTGCTCAGAGACGTTGGCCGACCCGGGTGTCCTCGCGGGCGAAGGTCAAGGGCTTCTCGACCGAGGACAATAGCTTCACTGAGGTCCTCCATGACCCCGAGCTGATGGTACCGGTTAGACAGACAAAGCGCAAGGTTGATCAACGACATCGACCGATGTGGGTGTCCTTTTGGGAAGAGGTCAAGTGTTTCTCGGCCAAGAACAATGGCAGTATTGAGGTCCTCCATGATCCCGAGCTGCTTATACCGGGTGGAGAGATGAACTGCGAGGTTGTTCAACGACTCTGACCGATCAGGGTGGCCTTTCGGGCGAAGGTCAAGGGCTTCTCGGTCAAGAACAATAGCCTGGTCGAGGTCCTCCATGACCCCGAGTTGGTTGTATCGGGTGGAGAGACGGACTGCGAGGTTGCTCAACGACATTGACCGATCGGCGTGGCCATGCGGGCAAAGGTCAAGGGCTTTTCGGTCGAGGTCAATAGCCTCATCCAAATCCTCCATAACCCCGAGCTGATTGAACCGGGCTGCTAGACAAAGAGCAAGGTTGTTCAACGACATTGACCGATCAGGGTGTCCCATCGGGTGAAGGTCAAGAGCTTCTCGGGCGAGGGAAATGGCTTCGTCGAGGTCCTCCACGACCCCAAGTTGCCCGTACCGGGTAGAGAGATGAACTGCGAGATTGTTCAGCAGCGTCGGCCGATCGAGTTGTCCTTGCGGGCAAAGATCAAGGGCTTCTCGATCGAGGACCACAACCTCCTCAAGGTCCCTCATACTTCCGAGTCGATTGTAGCGATTACTGAGACAAATGGCAAGAGAAGGCAAAGAGACATAACGCTCGGGGTGGCCGGGTGGGCGAAATTCCAGTGCTTCACGATCAAGGTCGATCGCCTCATTGATGCAACTAGTCCCCCCTCCTTGCTGAAACTTGTGGGCGAGAGAAGCTGCCCGTGAATGCAACTGTTCAACTGCTAAGTACATCATTCCATGGCTGTTGCGTTCCAACAGCGAGAGGCAAGTACCATGTTGGTATCAGATCGAGATGGCTGTGCTAGCGCAGTGTTTGTGCATGTTTTGATATTGCCACGTCTGTATACGACTTTTTGGAACGGAGCTGTCAAATCTCACCTCAACGTTGTTCTCCTACCTCCAGTCGCCGCTGCACCCCTCCGTACAATGAGCGGGTGTAAGTTTTACTTAGTTTCTTCAACGGTTTCAAGCTAATTGTCTGTCCTTGAAGTTCGGTTCTTGAATCTCGTCCGCCCTTTCCTTCCTCTCCTGCCTGAAGTCTCTTCTCCAGACCGCAAGGTGCGTGACCAACAGCATTCAACCATTCTACTGCTCATTCTCATTCTTCGCCAGGTACCATTCAACCAGAAGCTATTATGGACGGCGGTTACGCTCCTTATTTTCTTGGTCTGCTCCCAAGTCCCGCTCTATGGAATCATGTCCTCCGATTCGGCTGACCCTCTGTACTGGATGCGTGTCATTCTTGCCTCAAACCGTGGTACTCTCATGGAACTCGGCATCAGTCCAATCATCACCAGTGGAATGATCATGCAGCTTTTGGCAGGCGCTAGCTTAATTGAAGTCGACTTCAGCTTGAAGGAAGACCGTGCTCTTTTCGGTGGTGCACAGAAACGTACGTTCTTTTGCTGTCCAAATATCACCAGCCCCTTTTCTGACTAGAAATCTAGTGTTCGCGCTCATCATCTCTCTCGGCCAGGCCACCGTCTATGTCCTCACCGGTCTTTACGGGCAACCCAAGGACCTGGGTGCTGGCATTTGCTTGTTGCTCATCATTCAGCTTGTCGCTGCAGCGCTCATTGTCATTTTGCTTGATGAACTCCTTCAAAAGGGTTACGGTCTTGGTTCCGGCATATCTCTTTTCATTGCTACCAACATCTGCGAAACCATCATCTGGAAAGCGTTCTCTCCGACGACTGTCAACACCGGTCGTGGTCCGGAATTCGAAGGTGCAATCGTTTCCCTCTTCCATCTCTTGTTCACCTGGCATGACAAGGGACGTGCACTCCGCGAGGCTTTCTGGCGAGAACGTCTCCCGAATGTCATGAACCTGATTGCCACCGTTATCGTCTTCGCCGTTGTCATTTACTTGCAAGGCTTCCGCATTGAGATTCCCGTCAAGAGCAACCGTTTCCGAGGGCAACGCGGCTCGTACCCTGTGAAACTCTTCTACACGTCCAATATGCCCATCATGCTCCAGTCTGCGCTTACTTCCAACGTGTTCCTCATTTCTCAAATGCTTGCGTCGCGGTTCCCTTCCAACTTTTTGGTAAAGCTCATCGGCATATGGGAGGTTAGTCCTAATGTCGAATAGTCATTTCAAGTTTACTAATCACATCTCCATATAGCCTGTCGAAGACTCACCGCAGCTCCGTGCCGTTTCTGGTATCGCTTATTACATATCTCCACCTCATACTATTAAGGAAGCGCTCATTGATCCCATTCACACCGTTCTCCATGTCGCCTTTGTTGTCTCGGCCTGTGCCCTCTTTTCCAAGACTTGGATCGACGTTTCAGGAAGTGGTCCTAGGGACATTGCCAAACAGCTCAAGGACCAACAGATGGTCAGTATCTATGCAGGAAGGTGTTCTTGCATCGTACTGAAGTATATGATTTTCCTAGGTCATGGCCGGACACCGTGAAGGTTCGATGTACAAGGAACTGAAACGCGTGATCCCCACTGCCGCTGCCTTTGGAGGGGCCATCCTTGGTCTCTTGTCCGTCTCTGCTGACTTGATGGGTGCCATTGGTAGCGGAACCGGTATCCTCATGGCAGTCACCATCATCTATAGCTGTACGTGTTTCTTTTCTCCCACGGTTCTCTGTGCACCGTTGATGACATGCGTTTCGTGAAGATTGGGAAATTGGTATTCGGGAGTCTGGGGGACCCGAGATGGCAGGGCTAGGCGAGCTGTTGTAAAAATGACCTTTTCTTTGACCTCGACCTGCTTGCCTGTTTTCTTAGTATGCTAGGTGGGATGGAGGTAGGGAATGCAAAATGGTATAGCACGGACCACGGACCATGATGGATTGCGAGTTGTGCCCTCTCCGCAGGCGTCTCAAGTCCTGGATAGTGGCGGAGAACGGAAGACATGAATTGAGGGAATGGTTTTGAGCACGCCATCGTTTAAACTTTATTCTTGCGCAGTCTGGAGATCGCTTTTCAGTTGAGCTCGGAGTGTGTGGAATGACCCTGGGGTTGGAGTGTGGAGTAGGTGTTGTGCTTCTCATGTCGGATGAAATCACGCAATACGATCTAGCAATCATGCTTACCCAGACACCTTGAAGCCTACCACATAGCTTGGCATGCCAGGGGCGTGTCTGTTTCAGTGTGGCTGCGACGGACGGACGACCAAACTCCCCTCGTGGTCACGTCAACTTGAAGTTGCCAAAGCATTAACTCTAATATTGATGTTGACAGTATGTAGCAGTGGCCAGTGCAGAGGCCTCGACCCAGATGTCGTAGGAGCCGACGGACGTGCCAGCCGCCGGAAGACCTTGAAACTTGCTCGACTCAAATCCTCCCGAAACTCCCTTGTGACGATCGGCAGTAATATATCTCAACACAACGTGGTTTCTGGTGGTGCAATCGCTGATCTAGATCTGCCAGTTGGTCAGATGTTGAAGGGTACAGCATTGATGGATGAGACGGTAGTTAGCTATGATTAGCTGCTCACCGACACAGGACCACTTCAGGACCAAAGCCAATAGGTCAGTGACGAGTCTGGGCAATGCTGGCGAGTATTTGTATTTTCTCTCGTGCATGAATGCATCGTAGCTCACCACCTTTCCCATATCAAGTGTCCTCGTGAGCACAAACGTCGTGTCATTCCCATCCCACGTCTTGCCGAGTAAGATCCTGACAAGCTCCCCCGGTCGTTTCAACTTCTAAGCGTCGAAACGCGCACACACATGTATGCTATCAACGAGGGTAGGTTCTTGAGACTGGGTAACGACGAGACTCATCTCAGCATCTAGGCATCATGCATCATGTCTCACCCCTTTACTTCTATTTTACCAATCAGGTCTATTTGAATATTTATATAGATTCGGGCGCAAAGTGTATGCAGGTACATCCGTCCATCGCAGTAGGCTACCTTGTGGGTTTCGCGCTCAAGGTTCACCGATCCTCTTGCGTCCGTCTTGCCCTCTTGCAGCTGCATCCACCCCATGTCTATCCTACCCATCGGCAGCCGCAACGACAGCTTAGTTGGCAAAAGCAAGTTTGAGATCCGAGACGAGGAATTTCGCCCGCTGGATGACGAAGCACCCCGTGCACTCAGTGCTGAGGAAGAGAGACGACTCTGGCGCAAGGTCGATGTGCGGTTGATGCCGATCTTGAGCGTCATGTACCTTCTCTCGTTCATGGATCGAAGTCAGTCGAACACGTTCTGGCTCACGGTCCCAAGCTTCATGACTGATGCGTTTATTGACTGTTTCAGGTAATATCGGTACGTTTGTTGGTCGTTCGGCGTACCTTTAAGTCTGGTTTAGCGGACTCGCTTTGACTCAAGGAAACGCCAAACTGGAAGGTCTCATGACGGAGCTATCTCTTACTGGGGACCGATACAACATCGCCCTCGTGTGTTCTCTTTCTCCCTGTACAAATGCCTCCGTTAACCCCACTTGTAGACCATGTTTTTCATCGTATGTCGCCTGTGCCTTTCCTCGAGCTCGCATCTCAACTGAATTCGCTAGTCGTATTGCACGTTCGAGTGTCCTGCCAAGTGAGAGCCTTGTTTCCAAGATGGCTTTCGCCGAGCTAATACCCAGTGCCATCTAGTTTGGTCTTGAAGGTGTTTCGTCCATCAAGGTAGGCTAATTCAAGGTAGCGTCAATACATTACTAATGCACGGGGGACATCAGATGGCTCCCTGGTATCATGGTGAGTTGGATGTGCTGAACTCGGGTATGAGCCAGCTAATGAAGTGTAGGTATTGTGGGGTAGTGTCATGTACGTGTTTTTTTGTCATCGCATCACTCGAGGGCCGTCCTCAATATAATTCCAGGACGGCGATGGGATTCGTCACGACGTAATGCGCGGTCATCGTACCCCTTTTTTCCCTGGAATTGACGCATATGGCTTGCAGATACCCCGAGCTGGTCGGTGCACGATTCTGTCTTGGCGTCGCCGAAGCTGGACTGTTTCCCGGTGTTGTATACTAGTGAGTTGTCACTCGATGTGTCGTTGGCTTATTGACGTGAGCGGGTCAGCTTGACGTTATGGTATCCAAGGCATATGCTTCAGTATCGCGTTGGTCTCTTCTTTGGAGCAGCAACGGTAGCGGGTGGGGAACACACTGACGTTTTTGCTTGCCGCACGTATTCTGAAATGTGGTTCTAGGTGCCTTTTCTGGCCTCCTTGCATTTGGGATCGCATACATGAATGAAGTAGGACACTTGGAGGGTTGGTCGTGGATCTTCGTGAGTTATGCACGCATCAAGATTATTAGATTGATGACCTCTGTCACAGATTGTGGAAGGATTGTTGACTGTAGTTGTTGGGTTTATCGCCTTCTTTGGTGTGTTTGAAACCCTTTTGATGATCGTGGCTCGGTTTTGAAGGGTTCTCTCAGTGATCTACGATTTCCCGTCGACGGCCAGTTTCCTGACTCCGGAAGAACGCGCGTACCTCATATGGAGAAAAAGTGCGTTGTCTCGGTTCTTTAAGACGCGGATGAACTGACGCGTCACAGAGTATGACAATTCGAGCGTTGGGGAGGAAGAGCGATTTGCCTTCTGCCATATCATAGCTGCCTTTACTGATTGGCAGATCTATTTGCATTTACTTGTGTACATATCAGTCATCACTCCTCGTGAGTTGCGCTTCTTGAATTGGCAGTCTGAGGTTCACCATTTTGACGTAGTGTATGGCATTACGTTTTTCCTTCCGTAAGTCGTTTCATTTTTGTGTCTCTGGTGCCTTGTGAACATGTCTTCTTTGTGCGTAGAACCATTATCAAAAGGTTCGTGACCATGATTCTTCTCTATCACCGGAATTAATATCAATGTTGGGTCACAGCTTTGGCCACACTACTGCTATTAGTCAACTCCTTACCGTCCCACCATATTTCGTCGCCAGTAGGTTTCTCGAAGAATCAACCTGTATTCATCCACTTACACGACCATCTAGCAATCGTGCTTTTGATCTGGGGGCACTACTCGGATAAATTCAAGATCCGTTCCGTGTTCATCTACTCTGGGCTCCTCTTGCTTTTAATCGGTTACACTATCAACATATTGGACGCTCCAAATAGTGTCAAGTACTTCGGTACTTACTTGATTGTTGTCGGAAGCTATGCTAGCTTCCCTGGAGTTATTGCATGGTATGTTTCAAGTCTCCTTGTCCAACTTCTAACTGTCACGCATTTTGGATAGGCTCGGCAATAACCTAGCTGGTCAGTACAAACGTGCTGTAGGCATGGCGATCCATATCGGTTTCGGAAACTTTGGCGGCGCCATCGCTGCAAACGTGTATCGACAGCGAGATTCGCCACGATACATCCTTGGCCGTACGTCGTATCCACGTTTTCCTTCTCCCATGGTCATTGATCCACACATTCATTCTCTAAAGACGGCCTGGAGTTGATGTTTGTCGGCATTGGCTTGATTACCGTGCCCATCTTGGCATTCGCATACAAGCGCATCAACAACGCGAGAGACGACGCGCTGCGACGACGTATCGCGCGAAGAGAAAAGCTGCAGATGTCGATTCAGCAACTGAGAGATTTGGGCGATCGTGCACCTGATTTCAGGTACACGTTGTGAGAGTGACTATGACATCTGAACAGCGTGGCGTGGCGTTTACTCAGGTTCGGACTATTTGTTTGTTTTTCGCGACGTTTCAGGATGGCAGTCGTCATGCGAGCGTAACGCGGACCTTTCGTCTATGTTTATCGTACAGCTGTTTTGTGTAATGATGTATAGGAAGCAAACTTGAAATCTATCGTCGTGATGGTTGTTGGAATTTGTTGACGTTCGGGGGGGGAGGGTACACGGTCACGGTCACGGACTGGAACGGTGACCGTGCGGGGGCAAGATATAATTAAGAACGTCCCAGAACCAAATTCATGATACTTGAGCTTGAGAGTTGGTCGTTTATTTTACCGTCAAGTTACCACTGCCTCAGTCAGTGTGCCGACCATGACGACGCCTTGGTGACGCCACTGTCCTCGATGCCTTATGGCATGCCTCAAGTTAATGGTAACTTGAATCTAGTCCGACCGTGCAGGTGTCGTACCTTGTCGTCAAGGTTGGTTTGGGGGCTTCCGACGAGTTGCCGTTTGACAAGCCTGATACTCACGACGCGTTTGGTGGAATTTAGTACTTAGCTAAATGTGTATTTTAACTTGAAGTAAATTATCCAATTTCGCTCGTGTGCCACACTTGAAGTTTAAACCTGGTTTAAACGACTGAAACTTCAAGTTTGGTTGGAAAAAGCAGACAAAACTTGAAATATTTCTCGATACTATATTTGTTGACCGTGTATGAAGTATTATATTACATTTAGGCAAAGGTTTAGACAAGCTTTAAATTCTACCAAATGCGTTGTGACTAGTAGCAGCGGCCTGTAAGATGATGGGTTTAGAAGCGGTAAAGTCCGCCGCGTTCCACGCAAAACTTGTTCGGTTCAAAAAGTGGGTGCAAAAAGGGTATGAAACCTTCTTGAAGTGGCACTCTTTTCTTTTTCTTCCTTACCACCTCCAAAGCTTTGCAATGTCGATCACACTCGACGTTTCAGCAACTCCAGCGCGGGACGCTAAACGAGGGACCGATCTGAGTAAACATGTCGAATGGAACTACGTCGACGGTGCAGAGGTCACTGTGTGCCCTGTCAATCTCACTGCAGCACAAGAACGGAGGATTTGGCGTCGGATCGACTTGCGTCTGATGCCCATCATTACCATCATCTATTTGCTTTCGTTCATGGACCGAGGTACGTAAATGGATGTTTGACGAAATGACTTTACGGGGCTCTTTACCTTGAATGTGTTAGGAAACATTGGTGCGAACATGGACTGCTGATATTATCAGCTTTCTCATTTTTTTTCTGGGAATCACCAGGAAATGCCAAACTGGATGGTCTCATGACCCAGCTCAAGCTCACCGGAGACAAGTATAACATCGCTTTGGTGAGTAAGACGGCCGATGCATGTCTTGATTGACCGTCGACATATGCTCTGGAATAGACAGCGTTCATGATTGTGCGTTTCCAAAGCTTTTACTTCGAGCGTGCAACCATGATGACGCGCCTTTACTATTTAGCCATACAGCCTATTCGAGTTTCCGTCCAAGTAGGTCTTTTCGTCACATGCACGGGTTTCGGCTTTTAAACATCAGCGTTATTTACTTTCAAGTCTCGTTCTCCAACTTTTGCGACCTTCGAGGTGAGTGCTCGATTTGATGGGAGGCAGCATCGGTGGGATGACCTTGACGGATGCAAGATGGATTCCAACGATCATGGTTAGTATGAGAACAGTTGTCGGTTTGGCACAGAGCTCACCTGAATGACATAGGTTCTATGGGGTCTCTCAATGTGAATATAAAAGTCATCTTGCTGGACGTTGATCGCATGACTCATCCATCATCATCCACAAGGACGTTCATGGGTTTTGTCAAGACGTGAGTTCAGCCCTTGTCTTCCGATGCCTTGAGCTGATCGTTTCACAGCTACCCTCAACTTGTTGGCGCACGTATCTGTCTCGGAGTCACAGAAGCCGGCTTTTATCCGGGAGTCGCGTACTAGTATGTCCCTCGTGCATCCGCTGCTTCTAGAGCCGTGCCCCTGATACCCTTCATTGATAGCCTTACGATGTGGTACCCCAGGTACATGTACCAATACCGTGTTGCACTCTTTTCTGGGGCCGCCACGATGGCCGGTAATTCCCTCAGCTCGTTTTCTTGTTTATGGTGTCACCTGACGTGTTGTTAGGCGCATTCTCGGGACTTTTAGCATATGCGATCAACTTCATGAACGGTGATGGTGGTCTCGAGGGGTGGTCCTGGATATTTGTACGCTTCTCTTCTGAATCGACATGTTCGCTTGATGCGACATTCGCTGCAGATACTGGAGGGTCTCGCGACTGTAGTAGTAGCGCTGATTGCTGTGGTTGGTGAGCTCGACAATAGGTCTTTATATGTTCAGCGAATGTATCTTGATCTACGCTAGTCATGGTTGACTATCCGTCCACTGCCAAGTTCCTCACGGAGGAAGAGCGTTCTTTCATCACCCAAAAACGAGGTGAGTGTTTATTAGGTATGGATACCCCCACTTTTCGCCTAACATATGCATCCCTATACATTAGAATACGCGTCGCAAGACGAAGAAGATCATGTTTACGAGCAGGTTTGGGCGGCGTTCACCGATTGGCAGGTGTGGGCATTATCAATCATCGAGCTGTCTGTCATCGTACCTGGTAAGCATCTCGACCGTTCAAGTAACCCGTGCTGATCTGTCCCGAATTTAGTGTATGGCATCACGTTCTTTTTGCCGTGAGTGTTGACTCGGATGATGATGATGATCGCTGACGAAGTCGCAGGACCATCATCCACAAGTAGCATCACTCCCTCCCGCTCCAACGTGCGCGACTGACCCTCCCACAGTTTCGGGTATAATTCTTCCATCAGTCAATTGCTCACAGTCCCAATATATATGGTTGCCAGTGAGTGAGCGGTTCTGTAAAAGTCGAGCCTTCTTGCTCAGCGCCCTGGTACAGCTGTTGTCTTGTTGACATTTGCACACTTTTCCGATAAACTTCAAAAACGCTCTCCGTTCGTATTTGCTTCTCAGTTGATCGCACTGACGGGGTACGTCATCAACATCTCAAATGCCCCATCGAGCGTCAAGTATTTCGGAACTTTTCTCTGCGTCATTGGGAGCTACTCTGCCTTTCCTGGATCGATCAGCTGGTGCGTGAGCTTCGAATACCCAACGCGCTGAGAAATGCTGAGGAAGAGACGACAGGTTAGCGAACAATCTCGGAGGTCGATATAAGCGTGCAGTTGGCCTGGGGATACAGATCGGTGTTGGCAACATGGGAGGGGCAATCGCGAGTAATATCTATCGCACTCGGGACGAACCGCGTTATCTACTTGGACGTACGTCGTTTTGACTGTGTTCTTCGATCATGTGCGGGCGAGCTCACTGACGTTTCACTCTCAGATGGTTTGGAGATCATGTTCCTCGGCATAGGCATCGTGACGTTGCCTTTCACGGTCCTTGCATACCAACGGATTAACGCAAAGAGAGATCTCGCCAAATCATCGGAACACGACTTGGAAGAACAGGATGGCCAGAAGGGAGGAGATACAGCATTCATGGGGGATAGAAGAGCAAGTTTCAGGTATACGATCTGAGGATACCCTCGAGTACACAGGATTTGGTAGCTTTGCAATGAATGTCTGTTTGCTTGTTGGATCACCTCGAAACGAGAGAAAAATTAACCATCGATTAGGGTATGCGAAGCTGGACCTATGATGTGTCTTCGGGATGCTAATCCTATCGGCGATGGCGAGATTTCATCAAATCGCTGGAACATGTCATGGGGACAGGATGGCCACAATGCAGAAATACAATAAGTATAGGGGTCGAAGAACAAGTTTCAGGTGTACGATCTGACCTTCAGTACACACTTTTCGGTAACTTTGCAACGATCGTCTATTTGCCTGTTAGATCACCTCAGAACGAGATGAATAATGCCCATCAATCAGGGTATATGACGCTGGTCAAGTCATAATACGATGCGTCTCCTTCGAGGGATGCCTAACACTGGTCATCACAAGATCTGACCGTCGGCAAAAATTTTGTCGCCAACAACGGACAAAGTTAGGGACCAAGCACGCCATCCCAGGTCGTAGCAAAGTTGATAGAGGCGACGTTGGCGGTGGGTTCCGTACACGGACCTGTGCGAGTTCATCGTGGAAGGATTGGATTCATACTTGATCCCAGGCATTATGAGTGTCACGGCCGTACACGTCCGTGACGAAGTTGTTCTTGGCATTTGTTGGGGGGACTGGATAGAAGGGTTAGTAGGGCGAGGAGGTCTTGGGCCGCTCGCAGGGGATGATCGTGATCGTTGAGCGCAAAACAAAGTTCTATGTCCCAAGATCCAAGAGCTGGACGGAGTCGGACGCAACAAATCTTCCCAGTCACGGAGCTGTTCCTCATTCACCAGCTGGCGTTCAGCGCGGTGATGCTCACTCGATCCCAAAAAAGTCAGTGTTGGTCCCAAGGCCCAAACTGGTGACTGGACCTAAGAACGTGATTGCTTGTTGCGCGATGTCAAGCCTTGATTTCACTGTCGGACGCAGCTAAAAGGGTATTCTCTAGCGTCATGACAGAAAGGCGACGTTGCCAAGAGCGGTGTATTTCCATGCACGGAACTGTGCAAGCTCAATCATGCTTGACGCCAGGCATTCTGGGTGTCATGGCCACACGCGTCTGTGACGAGGAATTTGTTCTTCGCATTTGTTGAGTGGGGGCTGGCCGACGTGGTTTTCAGTTACTTGCAGGAGATGATTCTCGTCGACTGGTTGAGCAATTTGTGTGGCAGGACCAAAGTGAGAGGTGGTTCAAGTTATTCGGTGGCTGGCATTCTAGGCAGCGATGCCAAAAAAAAAAAAGCAGGTAAAGAGATACAGTACATGATATCTTACACTGTCAGCAGCAACACCGCTTCCGATAACTTGGTCTGTTGGCTTCACGGTAGGCAAACGATCAAATCGGAAGCTCAAGTCATCGACTCATCAGTAAACGTACAGCTGTTTACATACATCTGGAGGTTCGAATAGTAACACTTTGGTAACTCAGCGGGCTACGCCTGAGTTATCGAGAACCGACCAATGGCAGCGTCGAATTTAAGGTCCCAAGTGGTGTTATCATCCAGAATGGAGAGGTCCTGCTCAAAGGTGATAGGGGTGAGGTTCTCACCCCTGACGATCTGACCCTCTGTACGCTCAATCCGTGGGACGTGCACGTAGGCTCGCAGAATAGGTTGGAAGTCGGTGTCGATGCTCCCTGGACTCCTGTGTGTTCATAGATTAGTATATTGTTAGTATATTCTCGTTCAGAAGAAAACGAAATGATGTACCCGAGGCCACTCCAATAACACACCGGTACAGGCGTCGAGGCTCCCTGGGGGAGGAAGACTACCGTATACTCAGCACACCGACCTGGTGATCAGATTGGAAACTGACCGAGAGCAACGTCCTGACTGTTGTTTGTGCCGTTTACTACCGTCACAGAGTCGGGAGTTCCTGCTTCGGGTGTCTAGACACATCATTCAAATATGTATGTCGGGGATAGGAACACTTGGACGCATACGGTGAACGAGAACACGCCATCATCGCCCTGCTGCAACGTGGTCTTTTGATTGTACTGTTCAGTGTTATGATTAGCGTCAAGCAATCCGCTGATTTTGTGACCGCAACTTCTCACATTGATAGGCGTGTAAGCCGAGGCACCCACAATGGAGTCCGAGTCCATGGCTGTTGCAGGTTTAAGCCAGGCAAGCCTAGAAAAATGGTATGGCGTTGGTCAGTTCACACGATGTGCCACCGGCTCTCCACGCACTGGCTCGAAAAAGTGGCAGTGAAGTGATACCGGCCTTGAGGGGCTCATAAGCGCGGTATGTAGTGCATTTTACATGAGAGACCTACGGCTGGGTCCAAACTCGGCTACCCTGACGAAAGAAACAGTTAACCAGAGCTACAAGGCAGAAAGCACATGATGCTCACTTCCACACCACAGGGAATTTGTTGTTATGCAAGCCGTCTGATGCATCGTGGATAATGAGCACGATGGTAGCAAACTTTCCGAGATTGTTGCTGTTTGTGCAGGAAATAAAGTGTGAGAGACCAAGGAAATACACTTGGAGTGAAGCAGCGAGTACGCACGTCGTGAAAGTCAAGGTCTTGTCTGAGGACATATTGGAAACTGAGCGCTGATTGTGCCAGTGAGTGTGAGACGACTAGAGGGGGTCTGGATTACTTTCCCGCTGTACAGCAGTCACGGTGGCAGTCAGCTGGCTCCTCTTATAGGGTCCCTTGAATCCCTTCCAGTGCTCGAACCGCCTCGGCACAAACGATGTTAAGGTCCAGGAGTTAGTGCGTCCCAGCGTCCTTAGACGTAATCTACACTTCAACTCCATCGGGATAAGTAACAACGGGGATGGGCACCTTAGATTGTTCTTATCGCAGAGTTGACGCCTATCACAAGAATGACCACGAGTGCCACCCGTCCGTCTCATTATCTCATAGATCTAATCACATCAGGCCATGGGGTTTTTGCGATTGGTCAGTTGAAGGAGCTTGAGCTTCTTGAAAACCCCCTCGGTTTTGCATTGATGTGGGGTACGTTATTCGATCAATGTTCCGTTGCACGTTCATGGCCGGCGGTTTGGGAACCGAGCTTGATCGTCATTCTAATCTAAGTTCAATCGATCGTTTTCCCGATTAGTATAAACACGGATACGAACTAAGAGGGACATCATCATGGAAGCTAATCCAGCAAAACTATACGCCCATCGCCCCTGATCACAAGTTCACATGAAATCAGTCCATTCATGCTAGGTTCTTCAACTTCTCCATCTGTCAAGCTGTCTCACTTGAATGTATTGTTTTTTGTCATGCTTTTGCGTGAGTCAGCACGAGCCTACTCCTGAGCATTGATTCACTGGCCCAGCATCAAACGATCAAATCGACTCATCATTTGCAGAACCCTACGTAATCGTACAACTGTTTACATACATTTGGAGGTTCGGACGTTCAATGGTAACACTCTGGTAGACCCAGCGGGCTACGCCTGAGTTATCGAGAACCGACCAGTGGCAGCGTCGAAGCGAAGGTCCCAAACGGTGATATTACCTAGAGCGGAGAGGTTCTGCTCAAAGATGATAGGGGTGTTGATTTCACCCCTGACAATCTGAGTCTCTTCATACTGACTTGTAATGTAGGCTCGCAGAACGGGTTGGAAGTTCGTCTGGATGCTATCCCCGGACCTATAGGTATGTAGATTAGCACATCAAATTCTCGTTCAGAAGAGAACAAAATGACATACCTGAGGGCACGCCAATAATGCACTGGCGTAGGCGCAAAGTCTGAATCACGGAGGAAGCCTACCATATAGTGAGCACACCGACGACCTGGTGATCAGATTGGAAACTGACCGAGAGCAACGTCCTCACGGAGCTGTGTGCCGTTTGTTGCCGTCACAGAGTCGGGAGTTCCTGTTTCGGGTGCCTAGTAGACACATCATTCAAATATGTCTGGAATAGGAACACTTGGACGCATACCGTGAAGTTGTACACGCCATTATCGTCCCGGATCAACGTGGTCTTTTGATTGTACTGCTCAGTGTTATGATTAGTGTCAAGCAATCCGCTGACTTTGTGACCACGACTTCTCACATCAATACGCGCGAAGGTGCCAGAGGCCACAATGGAGTCCGCTGCGTGGTCTACCATAGGTTTAAGCCAGGCAAGCCTAGAAAAATGGTATGACGTTTGTCAATTCACTCGACGTGCCACCAGCTCTCCACGCACTGGCTAGAAAAAGTGACAGTGATGTGATATGGGCCTTGAGGGGCTCATAAGCACGGTATGTAGTGCATATTACATGAGAGACCTACCTGCGGATGCAAACCTGGTTACCCTAACGAAAGAAACAGTCAACCAGAGCTACAAGACAGAAGGCACATGATGCTCACTTCCACACTACAGGGAATTTGTCGTTATACAAGCCATCTGATGGTTTGTCGAAAACGAGCATGAGGGTAGCATCCGTTCCGAGGTCCTGGCTGTTTGTGCATGAAAAAAGTATGGGTGATCAAGGAAATACACTGGTCACTGGGAATGAAGCAGCTAGTACGCACGTCCGGAAAGTCAAAGTCCTCTGGTAAAGACTCATATTGGAAACCGAGCGCTGATTGTGAGTATGAGACGACTAGAGGGGGTCTGGATTACGGAGCATATATTGGCAGTCAGCTGGCTCCTCTTATAGGGTTTCTTCTGCTCGAACCGCCGCGGCACAAACGATGTCGAGGGGTTAGGTCCTTAGACGTAATCTACACTTCAACTCCATTAGGATAAGTAACAATGGGGATCATGGGATGGGCACCCTACATCCCTTCCATTGCGGAGTTGAAACTTGACGCCCATCGGAAGTAGTATGACCACAAGTACTACCCATAGATCTGATCAACATCAAGCCTCGGGGATTTTGCGATTGGTCAGTTGAATCAACTGAGAGCTTCTTGAAAACCCCCTCGGTTTTGCATTGATGTGGGGTACGTTGTTCCGTTGCACGTTCATGGCAAGCGGTTTTGGAACCGAGCTGGATCATCATTCTAATCTAAGTTCAATCGATCGTTTTACCCATTAGTATAACACTGATACGAACAGAAGGATCCCATCATGCATGGAAACTAATTCAGCAAAACTATACGCCCATCGCCTTTGATCACAAGTTCACATGAAATCATCAGTCCATTCATACTAGGTTCTTCAAGTTCTCCATCAGTCAGTCAGTCTCACTTGAATGTATTGTTTTTTATGATCCTTTCCGTGACTCCTGATTCGCTGGCCGAGCATCAAACGAAGGTCATAAGCTGAAGCCGTTGTACAACCATACATTACCAAACACTGTATGTCCGATTTAACACATGCATATGGTTCCCGAACTCCTTACAGCAGTGGAGCGCGAACATGAGTATCACACCATTATGAACTGCGCACTTGATCCATTCAGAACTTCGTAAAAACTGGTGTCCGACTAATTCCGCTCCAATATCGGACGCTATCAAGAACTGGACCTGTGACAGGTATGGGGTGCGTGTTGAATAAATGAAGTGTCGCCCCTTTCCCCATTTGAGCCCCGGCATCTGCATGATTGAGGTCTGACCTGGTAGGGACCACCAGATCGCGATAATGAACACCTCATAGACCGCAGTAATACTGGTACGAGGCATCTCCCGATCCGTATATCCGATTAAACGGACCGTTCTTACACGGACTTCCATCGCATTTGGTCAGATTAACCAGCGTCCTGTGTTCCGCCTTGGTGCCATAAGGGTCCGCTGACTCTACCAACCGTGGCCCTTGTTCGTCTGTATGGAAAGAAGTTCGAGAGCTAAATTCCGTTATCCCAGTCTAGGTGCGGTTTCTTATCAGACCTACTGTTCGGGTCCCGATATGGATGAAGAAAATGCCATGACAACCTAGAAACCCGCTCCCCTTGACTGGCTTGACCAGTCACTTGATGCTTCCTCACATCAGGGCCGATTGCACGTCATCGTGTCCACCGAGAACAAGCTAAGTTGGGAACCTCGCCCTGTGCACTCGCTGATGGGCTTAGAGTGAATGTTGAGGTAGTTTTAGAACGGATAAAGCCATCTCCGCAACTGGGTGTCCCATTATTCCCGGATCAGAACTGGGCTTGCTAGGATTGACTGACTCTGATGGATTTTTAGTGCATTTGTATCGTCCAGAGCGGTGAGATTGCCCCTTGGCCTTTGTACCACCTGCCAAGGATAAGTATGACGATGAAATTGGATGCATACCCGTTCGACGGGAACACCTGTGGTGACGACCCCAACTTCCGGATCAAATCTTTTTCCCGGATGGGTGCATGGATGACGACGAACTGTATGAACCGCACATCCCTTGAGATGTCCAGCTACTTCTTTGCTTTAGAGAGTCGTAAACACTAATCATTTTAGCTTACATCTTACAGTACGAGCACCATTACATACTGCTTGGGTGAGCTCTGAGTTCCCTACGGCCACTACCACGCCACGTTCAATAGCGCCATAGGCCAACTCGTGGAATCTTCCCGTAGCAAATGCATACGTACCCAGCATGAACCACTTGACGTGAGCCACCTAGCAACCACCATCCGACTGACTGCCATTGTAGACGGCTGCTGTCAGCTTGGCACACAAGTGCTGTACACGAATGATGAGAGCAAGTTATGCGATACCATGAGAAGTATGACCACTGCCATGGATGTCATTGTCACTTGTTCCGTCCTGCTGGGTAAGAAAGCAGGTGCGAGTACCTTGCGCTCAGCGAGTAAGGTCAACGTTACTACCTGTTTTGGGTGGATGGCTGTGATGATCCTGAAAAAGATCACATTCGGCGACAGCATGAACCTCCTTACGCGTTCGAGTTGAGCCTGGACCCTTTGCTACTCGAGATGGTGCCTGAATCAGACAGCCCGATGACGCCGGGTCGTTTGCAGTGACCTCAACGACAGCCCCAGTGAGGGTAACCAGGACGAGAACGCGGTCGACGGGTGTGTGCCCTTTCGACAACGAAGACGGGGGTAGGGTCAATCGTGGCGTCTTCGCAGTAAATGAGGGCGGTGGGATGAGAGAGAAAGATGAAAGTTTTGATGAGCATAATTACCGTCCGATGGAGGGGCTGGGGAGAAATGCGAGTATCAGTGTCGAACGTGGCGATTAGTCGTCAGTCGAGAAGGTGAGCGACGGACGCACGCGGAGAGGGACGCGAGCGAGATGCTCTCTGCCAAACGCTGCGGCAGGACTTCGCGGCAAAGCCCGAGTCCCGAAGCGAGTCCCGAGTCAGGATGCTGCGCCACTAATTGCGAGTCGTAAAGTAAGGGGAATTGGCAAAGGAAAAAAAGCTCTGGCGACATTGCAGCCCAAAATCAAGGACGAAGGTCTAAGATGATGGACGGTGACCGACCTCGGGAGCTAACAAGGCAACCACTTTGACGGCACGTGGACTTGCCAGCCTGGGTGGCATAGACAACGACAACCCGTGTTGTGCAGGAAGGTGAAGTGGGTGTCCAACTTGTAACTCAGTGTACATGATGCACTGATCCGAGTGTTCTGGCGTGACCAAGATACCAATGAACGGACGCGCACGTCCTGGCTGTGCTCGTTTCATGGGAACAAAGATACGCTCACTGGCACATAGCCTTGGCATCAGTCTGTTGATCATCATCATCTAAGCTTCGGGCGCGGTCCTTCTCTACTCGTCATCTATATGTGTCATTCTCTAGCAGACCGCCGACAAATCCAGTCCTCCTCTATCTTCCAGCTCTCCGATCTCTCACATCTAGACCCCACCTCCAGCGGGAGTATCTTCGTTCAAACCCAACTCGTGCACTCCATGACCTATTTCGAGATCACCCCAGTTTTCTGTGTCACCCTCCACCTCGAGGGCCAGGTTGACACCAAATACCACCGCAGAAACGGTCGTATCCAGACCGGTATTCAGCTGCGATAGTACGCCGAACCCGGTGTCAATATGAAACCGGCCACGGATATCGCGGTCGTATAGTTCTCGTATGCCGATCATAAACCGTGGAATGAGTGTGTAAAACAATATATAGCCAAATGACTCCAGGAAGAGCGAAGCATTGGTCGGTGGAACCCCGACTTCGTTGAGCACATAAACTTCAAGGATCTGGTAAAGCACGTTCCTACAAGTCAGGGGAGACATTTTTGTCGTTAGCATCAATGCAGGTAACTATCAGGAGGACGGGCATGGGCGATGGGCAGGACGGATAGGGGGGATGGCGACATACATTGTGAAATAAAGAATTCCATCGCTCACTAGTTGTTTCACATAGCGGTTGGGCTGCCATTGCTTCGTCGCTCTGTACAACTCAAATGATTGCTTTAGGGTTTGGAAGACAGCAAGGATAAGCAATGCAGCAGCGAGAAGGAGTCGCGGACCTGCTAGTGCAATATACCATCCACGCGTAGGTGGATCGTTAACGAACGAAGAGTTGCAAAATGAAGTATTAAAAACCCGGACAATTGTAACTGAGAAACAGCTGAAGGTTAGATAATCCTGGTCATCGGATCGATGCATCCGATTTAGTACATACCTGAGAGGTGGGTATTGAGATTGAAATAGATACCGTCAAAAACAAGATCAGCGATAGTTTGCACTGCATAGATGAATAGGAGAATCCAAAGAATGGCCCTGGACCTATTCCATAGTGCGTAGACACGCAGAATCATCACCACTGTAACCCAAATCACATAACACGTTCGCAGGAGGGTGCGATGTAACTCACGATCAGCAGCGGAAACGAACAACAGGAAAGTCCAATAACTTAAAAGGGATATCACTTTACCTTTGGGATATCCACGTCACATTTTGACAGTGCAGATGGCAGTAAACTCGTGTGCTTACATCTATTCGACCATTAGAAACCCAAGGTTTATTTCAAAATCAAGACACATACGTCTGTTGAAATTGGACCATTAGCAATGGGTAAGGTGTGTATAATGGGGGAAAACTGACTTCTAGGAGGCCAGGAACAAAGCTACTGCCAGCTGCGAAGCATCGGTTGAGTTAGTGAACATTCGTTTTGGCCCTTAACCTTACTGAGTGCGGAGGTCCCGAGAATGGAGTCAGAGTTACCCATGTTCAAATATGCACTACAACTCGACTATTTGACCTACAAAGCACAAGAAAGACCGATGTAACGGACCTATTGGAATAGCTAGTTCAAAACATGAAAAACTGACCGAAAGAATTGCACGTACGACGACACAAATTGTAGACACACGGGTCCAGGGCCTGCACTGTGAAATCATCGAGGACATCGTGTATGGATGACAATTGGTAACTCCCTACCCAAATGTAATCTATCTTTGTAGATTGTTAATCGTGAAATAGAGGTATAGAGGAGATGGGATACCTCTCCCGAGAAGGCGAGGACTATGGGTTTGGCATTGCAGCGGTGAAGAACGAGGACTGCTTGCAAACGCATCACGTACGATAATCATATGCAACGGCAGTAACAAGAACAACTGTACTGGTATATCAGATTAATCATTAGCGGAGGAATGAATGCACGGACGGGTTGCATAGTCGTTTAGAACGAGAAACTCCAAGATGTACTGTAGGTCGGAGGACATGAGATGTAAGGGAACGATCGAGAATGGGACCACTGGGCTCTCCCAGAGGACACAGGGTGGGCTATTTATCATCCGCTATCAGTGCCGTGAATGAGCGGTCCATCATAATACGACATCATTACCAGAAAGGACTCCGACGACACTGGATTTAGATCATATACGACTATAATGTTACATGTGGCTGAGTCGCCGAGAGAAGATCTGTAACTGAGCGTGATGTTTTGCGTCACCAGCGGTGTCTTACCTACTGGCCGGAACACTCGATCGAGCGAGGTGGTCCACACAACAAACTGATGCGAAGCTATGTGAGTGTGTCTTCGTTGTGGTGGAAGGAACCTAAGAGACGTTATGTATACATCACAGGACGAAGTTCTGTGGGGGAAGAAGCGCGCATGTTTGATTCCTGAGAGGTATCACCGTATCACTTGTTGTGCAAGGCTGTTTTTAGATGATTAAATCCCTGCGTTAATTTCAAGGCACGACGATGGATGAAAGGGATTTCGGATCAGCTTGAGCGCGCCATCAATGCCAAGTTACGGTGGGGCTCTGCTACCCACCTTTCTTCCTTTTCCGATATGAATCAACTTGGAGTCGTCTATGCCGCATCCGCTGTCAGGCGATGAATAGTTTGAGAAGATGATAGTATTGGACACGTCCATATGCTTGCGGAGTCTGGCACCAATGTGAGTCTGCTGAGAGATTATTTAGACGCTCAGCGTCCTTGAATCAAGTTTGAGACCGCGACATCACCACAAATTTTTCGCTTCTCTCGCCTGTTTTCTCACTGCCCTCCCTTGCGCCTCGTCCGCGTCAAGTACACCTCTGCCCATCATTGGCCACTAAGGCATTTGAAAGAGCTCTCCCGTGTCCTTCCGCACGTCCCGACTCCCGACCGACGGCCATCAATCCACGCTCGACAATGATGCTTGCCATTGTTCGTGATTTTTTTTCAAAAAATATTGTGTTTTACTCTGGGGGACATCAGCATCGTATTCTTCGTTGATGAGTCTCCACAGATGTGATGTTAGAACGTACAAGATGCCGAGAGAAATATGATCGACTTGAACCCTCCTCGAATGAAGCTCCACAACTGCTCGAAGAATGAATTCCGAACCTCATCCGCCAGATGGCACGAGCATACGCACAACTCACGAATTAGAGCTCCTGGGAGGGACGGACTTGCCTAGTCTTGCATCGAGCAATGTGCCAATCACCAGGTGTATGCTGAAATTCGGGAGTCGGTGATGAAGTAGCATTTATGTTCAGTGTTTGAGCGCTCACTGGCAGGTTCGAGAATGAAAAGGCCGCCAGATGTGGATCAGGTTTCGTACCTTCGCGTGTGTGCATGATGATTTCGACGGACTTTTCAGCACAATCAAATCCGAGAGTTTCGAAGGACACCGCTGCGCGTGCGCGTGAAGGCGCGCCCAGTGACCATGGAATAATGCCGACTGTCACTGCGGGATCGTCGCACTGAAAATCGCCCGCCGGGGATAAGCGCAGCGTGGGAAAGGCCAGATGTACTTGCGAATCCGAGTCAGGACTCGATCACAGCAGGCCTGCTCTCCCAACTCGCCCCGTCCAACAACGAACGCGCTGCGAGTCTTGCCAGGTAATGCCTCGCGCCTCGCTCGTGTTTGTCAACTATGCCTCTCAGGCTGTCTCGTCGTCGACCACCAAGGCGTCTGGGAGAGCACACGTCCCTCGTGTCCCTCTTTCGCGTACGTCCACCATCCGTCTCTTCACATATCGACTGACGATACATTGACACTGATGTTCGCCATTCATTGAGATATCCGCTCTGAGGAGATAATCCACGCAGCTGATGGTAATATTAAATTCTCCAGCGTAAGGCAACGATACGATGGAAACGATCATGAGTGGTGTATCTGGACAATTCCATGCGGAAGCACGCTGGCAGGAAAAAGATTCCGCTCTAAGATGGTGTCACATCCTTTTTTCCTCGAAAGAGCATGTTTCCATAGTACGGACGGCCCAGAATAAACGAAGTTCACATGTGCAATTCTCTAGCTGACTGCTGATAAATACCAATTTCTTCTATCTTCCACCTCTTAGATCTTCCATCCCTAGACCCCACTTCCAGTGGGAGTGTCCTCATTCAAACTCGAGTCATGGAGCCTCACGCCGAGATCACCCGAGCTATCCGTGTCACCCTCCACATCGAGACCCTGGTTGGCGCCAAATACCACCGCAGAAACGGTCGTATCCAGATCGACATTCAACTGGGACAGCACTCCGAACCCGGTATCAATATGAAAGCGCCCACGGATGTCACGGTCATATAGTTCTCGTATGCCGATCGTAAACCGTGGGATGAGTGTGTAGACCAGTATAAAACCAAGTGACCCCAGGATGAGTAAAGCATTTGTTGATGGAATTCCGATCTCGTTGAGCACAGCAACTTGAAGGATTTGGTTAAGCACGTTCCTATGAGTTTGGATATTTCAGTCATTAGCATTTATGCAGGCAATCATCAGAAGGATTGGCACGGAAAATAGGCTGTATGGGGGAGATGGGGACATACAAGGCGAAATAAAGAATTCCATCGGTCACTAGTTGTTGCACGTAGCGGTTGGGCTGCCATTGCTTCGTTGCTTTGTACAACTCAACCGATTGTTTCAGGGTTTGGAAGACAGCAAGAATAAGCAATGTAGCATCGAGAAGGAATCGAGGGAGGATTCCCAGTACAATATACAATCCACGCGGTGGACCGTTAACGAACGAAGGATTGCAAAATGAAGCATCAAAAACTCGGACGACTGCAACTGAGAAAAAGATAATCCTGGTCATTGTATCGATGCATCCAGTTTGGTACATACCTGAGAGGTGGGTATTGGGATTGACATAGATTCCATAAAAAATAATTTCAACGATGGTTTGCACCACATAAACGAATAAGAGGATGTAAAGAATGGCCATGGATCTATTCCACAGTGCGTAGACACGCAGAATCATCACCACTGTAACTCAAATCAGATAGAATCACATAGCGGAAGCCGCAATTAGAGTGCGATGTAACTCACGATCGGCGGCCGAAGTGAACAGTACGAAAGTCCAATAACTTAAGAGAGCTATCACTGTGCCTGCGGGATACACACGTCACATTTTGACATTGTAGATGCCAGTAATGTATGCTTACATCTACTCGGCCATTAGAAATCCAAAGGCTTATTTCGGAATTAAGATACATACGCCTGTTGAAATTGGACCATTAGTAACGGGCTATAATGGGGGAAAGACTGGCTTTTAGGGGCCCAGGAACGAAGGTACTGCCGACTGCAAATGTGTCGTTTGAGTTAATGAACCTTAGTTTGGACCCTTGAACTTACCGAGCGCGGTGGTCCTGAGAATGGACTCAGGGTTAGTCATGTTCAAGGATACGCTACAACTCGACTAATAGACCTACAAAACCCAACAGAGACCGATGTAACGGACCTATTGGAATAGCTAGTTCAGGACATACGCGCCGAACTGGCAGAAAAACTTGTACGCACGACGACAAACATTGCAGACACCCGAGTCCAGGGCTTGCACTGTGAAATCGTTGAGGACATCGTGTATGGATGACGATTGGCAACTCCCTACCCAAACGTACTCTATCTTTGTAGATTGTTAGCTGTAAAACAGAGGTATAGAGGAGATGGGATACCTCTCTTGAGAAAGTGAGGACTGTAGTGTTGGCATTGCAGTGGTGATGACTCAGAATGAGGAATGCTTGCAAACGCGCCACTTACCGTAATCATACACAACGGCAGTAATGATAACGACTGTATTGGTGCATCAGATTAACCATCAATGGATTTATGAGCGGCCGTACGGGCTATATAGTTATTTAGAACGACTTGTTCCAAGAGGGACTGCAGGTCAGAGGACATAGGGTGAAAGGGCAACGGTGACGAAGTTGACAGCAATCAATGATCGATAGTGAGGCCACTGGGTTGTGTATGGTCTCCTCGAAATACAGGGCGGGCTATTTATCGTCCACCATCCCTGCTAGGAATGAGCGTTCCATCACGATACGATATCATCACAGCGGAAAAGGCTCGGGTAGCACTGGATTTGGATCATAAGGTTATAATTATCACCTTACCTGTGGAACAAACTCTCGACATTTAGTCGCCGAAAGAACCTGTACTAGCTCTAACGCAGTGTTTGAAGTGCCACGGGCGGACAGACCCCGCCACATGATGAACAGTGGCGAGGACCACAGTGGCGGTGAGTTGTAGATGTTCGCTTTTTGTAATTATCAAGGCCAAGCCTGCTAATTATACTTAAGTGTTCTCGCCGCTTCATCAATGCGGCGACCGTGGTTACTCGCCGACATTCCAACTCCCTTGTGTGTCCCATATCACTTACTCCGTGTACTACCTATCTAGACGTTCAGAACACAATAAATGCAAGGATGAATGAATTATTTTCAATGTCCCTTAAATTTGGCTACGGCTGGTCCACGACGGCCAATTCAGCATCCTGCAGAGCGATCTCTTGGCAGACCATCTTGACGAAACCACGTTCCTGGCTTGCCCCCCGGCACATGCTCAACCTTGCACAACTGAGAATGCACCTATGTGATGAAAACAAACCCGCGAGAGCGGCTCGGACGGGAATGGCACCTCGCTTCCACTACCGCAAGTGCTGAACGCGCATCCACTCCCACCCATACCTCCTCCTCAGTGTTTCCAAACACCTGTTTGCTTCCATCTACGCGCTCCGGTACTTGAATCAGCTTGAAAAGACAGGATATCCCAACCATCAGCGACAGCTCGGGACGATGAGAGTGATGAAATTGATCATGATCCTGACTCCTTCGAGTCAATAGCTAGAAGCTTAGAGGAACGAGGCCAACTCAACGACGCACGCGGGAGTCAAGATTTCACGCCTCCGTTTGAAAAAAGAGCGGATAGAAGAGCTGTTTGATTTCTCGAACATGGCATGGCTTGAAATTACCTCTAGGACATCCATGAAATCTCTTGATGACGAACTAGCACTGTACGAGCTGGTCGATATGGATGCCGAGGGTGAGGCAGATGATGGCGACATAGTCAATAATGTTCATGGCTATGGCTCAAGCACTGCTTTTCACTGCCCTCCCTTGCGCCTAGTCTGGTGACCAGCCCATCTAAAAGAGGTTGCACGAGGCAAACCGGTCTGGTAAAGTCCATGAGAATTTAGTGGGAAGCGCGTCACGTGTTCAAGCGACGCAGGCGAAAATTCTCGTTGATTCGCAGTCTAATTAATCGCGTTCATAGGTCTTGGAGTCGGAGAAGTATGGTATCAGCACTATCGCAATAAACGAAGACACGCCAAATGACTCTGTCCTATGGGATGTGAGTTTTACCGTGTCTTATGTCGCGCTGATATCATCCAGTCTCTATTCCATAAGTCCATCAAGTCCGGTCACTATCAACACCTTATTGTGTCGCCTGAGCAGCTAACCATGTTCAACGGGACCGTTTGTTTACGAGTCGGATTCGTCGTGTCCACGTTGATGAGGCGCACAACATCTATACCACTGGTCTCTCACATCACGGCGAGCCTGCATTGTGCTGAAGGGCTGCATCTGTTCGGTGCGGGCAGTCTCGAAAGGCTGGCGAACAATGCAAAAGAATATTGATGATGATGTGAATGCGGAGTTGGTGGTTGAACGAGAGAAGTTGATCACGAGTCGGACTGATGTCAGAGTAGAATGCGAGGTCAGAGGCATCTCGCGCGCGCTGTAGCATCGGTGACAATTGTACATGGTTGTGATGCGGGTTTGGAATCTCGTAAAGGATAACAAAGGTTCCAGACTGAACTTTTGCTGGGGCAGGTGAACGCTGTTCGACATGAATAGAAGTGCTGATATTGATATTGTCATAACAGAAAATGTGGAGCACGGATCGCATTCTCTATGCAGCGTGTTGCAATCCCGATGCACGTGCTCTCAGATAAGTCCGAAAAAGGGTTGTCCGGACTCCGGACACATGATGCGCTGCGACGGGCTGGTCCCAGCGCCCAGTGTGAATCCCGCAGTGAAATTATTCTGCACACTGATTCGTATTAGCCTTTCAATCGGGACTCGATCACAGCAGCGCCTGCGCTCCAAACTCGCCCTGTCCAACAACGAATGTGCTGCGAGATTTGGGTAATGCCTCGCGCCTCGACACTGATGCTCGCCATTCATTGAGAGTATCCGCTCTCAGGAGGTGGTCCACACAAAGCTGGGGGTAACATTATATTCTCCAGCGTAAGGATGAATCCAACAATCTGCGCTTTGTAGGGCATTCCAGACGAATGACGGATAAGGATCGACCCCACTAGCAACAGTATGATGCAAACGATCACCAGTGGTGTATGTATATGGACAATTCCACGCGGAAGTGCGCTGGCGGGAAACCACTCCGCTTTGAGGTGGTGTCACTTCCATTTTTCCTCGAATGTGCATGTTTCTATAGTACGGACGGCCCAGAATAAATCCTCTAGCTGACTGCTGATAGACACCGATTTCTTCTATCTTCCACCTCTCAGATCTTCCACCCCTAGACCCCACTTCCACTGGCAGCGGGAGTGTCCTCATTCAAACTCAAGCCATGGACCCTATCACCCACGCCGAGATCACCCGAGCTATTCGTGTCACCCTCCACCTCGAGACCCTGATTGACGCCAAATACCACCGCAGAAACGGTCGTATCCAGATCGACATTCAACTGGGACAGCGCTCCGAACCCGGTGTCGATATGAAAGCGCCCACAGATGTCACGGTCATATAGTTCCCGTATGCCGATCATAAACCGTGGAATGAGCGTGTAAAATAATACATAACCAAATGACGACAGGAAGAGTGAGGCACTGGTCAGTGGAACCCCGATTTCGCCGTACACATAAACTTCAAGGATCTGGTAAAGCACATTTCTATAGGTTGGGGGAGACATGTTGGTCGTTAGCATGAATGCAGGTAGCTATCAGGAGGACGGACGGCAGGACTGATAGGGGGAGATGGAAACATACATAGTGAAATAAACAATTCCATCGGTCACTAGTCGTTGCACGTAGCGGTTGGGCTGCCATTGCTTCGTCGCTCTGTACAGCTCAACTGATTGCTTCAGGGTTTGGAAGACAGCAAGAATAAGCAATGCAGCAGCGAGAAGGAATCGCGGGACTGGTAGTCCAATATACCATCCATGCGTAGGTGGATCGTTAACGAACGAAGGAACGCAAAATGAAGTATTAAAAACCCGGACAATTCTAGCTGAGAAAACAGCTGAAGGTCAGATAATCCTGGTCATTTTATCGATGCATCCGATTTAGTACATACCTGAGAAGTGGGTATTGGGATTGTCATAGATACCAAAAAAGACAACATCAATGATAACTTGCACCGCATTGATGAACAGGAGGATCCAAAGAATGGCCCTGGACCTATTCCATAGTGCGTAGACACGCAGAATCATCACCACTGTAACACAAATCACATTCGCAGAAGATGCAATCAGAGTGTGATGTAACTCACTATTGGCGGCGAAAACGAACGGCAGGAAACTCCAAGTACTGAAGAGAAGTACCACTGTACCTGTGGGATACTCACGTCACATTTTAACATCGTAGATCCCAGTGATGTTGTGTGCTTACATCTATTCGACCATTAGAAGTCCAAGGCTTATTTCAAAATCGGGACACATACGCCTGTTGAAATTGGACCGTTAGCAACGAGTAAGGTGTGTATAATGGGGGGGAAACTAACTTCTAGGGGGCCAGGAACAAAGGTACTGCCAGCTGCGAAATGCATCGGTTAAGTTAAGGAATATCTGTTTTGGCCTTGATCTTACTGATTGCGGAGGCCCTGAGAATGGAATTAGAGTCATGTTCAAAGATGCGCTACAATTCTTACAAAGCCCAACAAAGACCGATGTAACGGACCTATTGGAACAGCTAATTTAGAACACGTGGGTAACAGTGACAGAAAAGATTGCACATACGACGACAAACATTGTAGACACACGGGTCCAGGGCTTGCACTGTGAAATCATTGAAGACATCCTGTATGGATTACGATTGGCAACTCCTACCCAAACGTACTCTATCTTTGTAGATTGTTAATCGTGAAACAGAGGTATAGAGGAGATGGAATACCTCTCTTGAGAATGTGAGGACTGTAGTGTTGCCATTGCAGCGGTGATGGGAATGCTCGCAAACGTGGCACTTACCGTAATCATACACAACGGCAGTAATGATGATGACTGTATTAGTGCATCAGATTAACCATCAACGGATTTGTGACCGGCCGTACGAGATACATAATTATTTAGAATGACTTGTTCCAAGAGGGACTGCAGGTCGGAGGACATAGTGTGTAAGGGCAACAGTGATGAACTTGACCGCAATCAATGATCGATAGTGAGGCCAGTGGGTTGTGTATGGTCTCCCCGAGGATACAAGACGGGCTATTTATGTTGATTGGCATTTCCTGAGAGGTATCACTTCTTGTGCAAGGCTGTCCCTAGATGATTAAGTCGCCGCACCAAAACTGCATCTCTACCGTTCCGTTAATTTCAAGGCACCGCGATGGATGAAACATTCCAGAAGGGTATCTCGGATCAGCCTGAGCGCGCCATCAACGCCAAGTTACGGTGGGGCTCTGCTACCCGCCTCTCTTCCGTTTCCAATATGGATCAACTATGCTGTCCGCTGTCAGGCGATGAGTAGTTTGGGAAGATGATGGTATCAGACACGTCCACGTACCTGGGAGTCTGGCAATTCCTGAATGCGAGTCTTATTGAGACGGTCAGTGTCCTCCAATTGGCAAGCAATTTTTTGTCATTTCTTTCGCCTGTCTTCCTCTACCTGTCTCTGACCACCAAGGCACTAGAAAGAGCTCTCTCGTGTCCTTCCGCGCATCCGTGATGGACTGTCGTTCATCTCCTCCCGACAGACGGCCAATCAACCCATGCTCGATGCTGATGCTCGCCATTGTTCGGAATAATTCTCCCTGGGAAGTCGTCCGGCGCGCAAAACCGGTGGTAACGCTACACTCGATTAGCATGTCCCTCAAAAACCCGTTTTTTTTTTTTTCAAAAAAATATTATGTTTTACCATGGGCGATATCGACATCATATGACTTTCCACAGATGTGATCGAGCAATGTGCCAATCACCAGCTCTATGCTGAATTTCAGGTTAGAGTCAGTGATGAAGTAGTAATTGTGTTCAGTGTTTAGGCGCTCACTGGCAGGCTCGAGAATGAGAAGACCGCCAGATGTGAATCAGGGATTCAGGCCTCCGCGTTCTGGTTTCAAGTGTGTCGCGTTCGCCTGAAGATGACGACGATGAGTATGATGATACAGGTTTCGTACCTTCGCGTGTGTGTATGATGATTTTGACGGACTTTTCAGCATCAAATCCGAGAGTTTCAAAGGATCTGCGCGTGCACGTGCCAAAGGCGGGCCCAGCGCCCAGTGACAATGGAATGATGGCATCGGACCCGTCACTGCGGGATCTTTGCATCCCGCCAGGGATAAGCGCGGCGTGGGAAAGACCAGATTAGTACTGCAAGTTGATTCGCTTCTGTGACTCAGTAGTAGTAGTACCATGATCAACTCAGCATTTGGTGGTCTCGCAGCGAAATTATTCTCCACGCTGATTCATATTGACCTTTGAATCTGTACTCGATCACAGCAGCAGCGCCTGCTCTCCAAACTCGCCCCGTCCAACAACGAACGCGCTGCGAGTCTTGGGTAATACCTCGCGCCTCGCCCGTGTTTGTCAACTATGCCTCTGTCTCGTCGCCGACCACCAAGGCATTTGGGAGAGAGCACGTCCCTCGTATCCCTCTTTCGCGTACGTCTGCCGTCCGTCTCTTCACTATCGACTGACGATACATCGACACTGATACTCGCCATTCATTGAGAGTATCCGCTCTCAGAAGGTGGTCCACGCAAAGCTGGTGGTAACATTGTATTCTCCAGCGTAAGGATGAATTCAACAATCTGCGCTTTGTAGGGCATTCCAGACGAATGACGGATAAGGATCGACCCCACTGGCAACAATATGATGCAAACGATCACCAGTGGTGTATATGGACAATTCCACGCGGAAGCGCGCTGGCGGGAAACCACTCCACTTTGAGGTGGTGTCACTTCCATTTTTCCTCGAATGAGCATGTTTCTATAGTACGGACGGCCCAGAATGAATGAAATGCACATGTGTAATCCTCCGGCTGACTGCTGATAAATACCAATTTCTTCTATCTTCCACCTCTCAGATCTTCCACCCCTAAACCCCACTTCCACTGGCAGCGGGAGTGTCCTCATTCAAACTCGAGCCATGGACCCTATCACCTACGCCGAGATCACCTGAACTATTCGTGTCACCCTCCACCTCGAGACCATGATTGACGCCAAATACCACCGCAG
>JBBPRQ010000183.1:0-50516 GCA_038093095.1 Boletus insuetus
ATTACATGGGAAACCGCTTGACAGCGTGTAAGATCTTACCAATCTTTCCCTTGGCCTAGTGTATTTAAACCCTGTGTCTGAAAACTGATGAGGCATCCGCCGAAAGCTCCACCCTCTTGTTTACCTTGAGAGGACTTTTTTCAGCACCCTCATCTACCTCACATAGCATTTTTTGCCAAAACCCCGCATTCATTTATTTGTTTGATTGCGGTAGAAATGTGTTGCATTTCTTAAAATAACCCAGTCTAACCCTAACTGTATTATGAAAAACATGATAAAATGCCATCAAGGAGGGGGGGGAGAGGGGGGGAGACCAGACCAGACCAGACCAGGCACATTCGTGTCCAGCTCATGCTCATGCCACACAACGCAACGGTCAGTCTTTAGCACTTGGCTAAATGTCGAACATAAGCTGAAATAAATTGTGTGATATCTCCTGAGGGCAATATTTGAAGTTTAGACCATGCAACTGTGGCCTAAATTTCAAATATAGTCGGAGAACGTGACAGTGATGATATATTACATATTGTCTAATGTTTAGACTAGGCTTAAAGACTACCTGTTGCGTTGTGCCACACAAACTCCCCCCCCCCCCCACACACACACATACACACACACACACACACACACAGAACACCCATGCCCAGGGGGGGCTGGGAATGGGCGGGGATGGGCGGGGAGATGGGGACGGGGACGGGGATGGAGTGCAGGGGCGGGCTCGCCGAGTCCTATGGCTAGAAGGCTTGCCGTCATCATACCAAAGGCAGATCCAGATCATGACCCAAATGAACGACTCCGCATCGTGTTTATACGCATGGATTACGTGACCTTCAAGCGCGCCGTCTTCGAGGTCCAATGCCATGAACGGGATGGTGCCAGTGCGTTCAGTTCCAGTAGCCGTCTTTTCGGTCAACACCAGGTCGAAGTCGTTCAACACACCCACAATCCTCCCATTGACTGTACGGTACATCAGATTTGATGCGCTGATGTCTCGGTGGTAAACATCGTTTTTCCAGAGGGCAAGGTGACCTTGGTTGAACAAAGTGAACAAGCCGGTCCGAAATATAGGCGCCAGACATGACTCACATTTCACCGTCTCCCACCATGCAAGTAAGAAGTCGCGCCCGGTGAGTTCGGTGATGGGTCTCAATTTTCGAAAAATGATCGCATACAGAACGCAAGCTCCTTCAGTCTTGAGGCCGAGACGCTGCCGAACCTTGGCCGTGGATATATCCTCGAATGATTTGTACCACAACATAACCGGCACGTGTCCTTCGATGTCTTTATGATGTGCGATCTCGTATACTCTTTTCAAGATATCGGGCTCGCTCGTGCGTGTGGCCTCTGCCCAGAAGACTTTGACAACGAGATCATCCTCGATGGAGAGTTTGTCGCTCTTGATAGAGAACAGGTTCGTAGCCCGACTGTTCAAACCGTAGTGCGATACCCGTTCCTTGTCTGACAGCTCGAGCGTGACGTCGATCTCTTCACCCTCGTCGCCAGTGAGGGTCGTCTTGTGGGATGGTGGTCGAGGACCAAACTCCGGGTCAAGCTTTGGATGCAAGCCCCAATGTTGTTCTTGGAAGCGTTGCATCGCGAGAAGGAGGATTAGAAAACGGGGAAGATCCCGGATGAAATTGAATCCAGAACATTGAATGTTGCCCTGGCGATCATAACGCCAAAAGTAGAGGACGCCACCTATCATGCTAGATAGGTAAACAAGCAGTCAACGATGTAATGATATGCACCAACGACGATGAGACCAAATACATGGAGACGAGCGGTGTGAGCAGTAAACATTTCTGCCGCGTAGTAACCTGCCTGGACGATGGCGGGTTGCTCTTTTGGTTGTGGTTGCGCAGGCTTCATGCGTTTGGAACGAGGTTCGGCGAGGGGATCAAAATGATCGGAATTCCTTTAAGTGTTTGAACGGGGATTGACAGTTCCAGATGCCTTGGTTTGACGCGAAGATCGACGGACTGTAAAGATATCATGTTACATTTCCGCACTTTTTGTGATGCTGCGATAGAATAATTAGTGAAGAAAAAACGCGATGGGAATCACTAGGGGGCCCACCCGGGCTATGTCCTACCTGCTGCTTTCAGACGTTCGTTTGCTTTCCTCTCAGCATCGTCGAGGACCGTTTTCGGAAACCAGAGTGGATGCCAAATGTTCATTTCGTTGATGCAGGACGCCATGCTGAAGTACTTGACGTGAGGATCATTGGGCGTCGATGGGTTAAACACATTATTGAGGTACGAGGTCGTCAAGTTGGCATAGACGGAGGAGTCAAGGAGGGAAAGGAGCAGGGTGGTAAACGAGGAAGTGAGGGTAGCGAGCTTGCGTGTCTGCTGCTCGCAATCGTTGCATGCGTTCGTGTTGTCGGCGTCCGAGACCGAGATGTTGCTGGTGATGTCGATTTCGTCTGTGTCCGAGTCCATTCCAGACCCTGGCCCAGTAATTCACGTGATCTTCCTGAGAAAGCTACTCCCACGTGATCTTGTCCGCGCGTTCGAATTGGCGTTATTTGGCTCTGGGCTGGGTGTTTGGCTTTTTGATTTCACCCCGGAGCCTCCCCATCATCGACATGAGTCAGGACTATCCCCCACTCGCCCTCGATGACCTCGTCCATCTCATGTCCCCCTCTCCTGCACCACAAACCCTCCTCGATGACTCCGACATGCCACCACGTACCAAGAGCACCTCCCCCGATCCCCTCCCCGAATCCGATATCGTCCAGATGCGCAGAAAGGTCATGGAGATCTGTCATAATGACAAGCCCGACGCTCAGCTATCTCCACGAGAAAAGGAGCTTGTAGAAATGGTACGCATAGTGTTATCTCTGCCTGCTTGTGCTTAACTAAGGCACATTCACCTAGGTACTAAGGCTCACCACCATAGTGGGACCTGGCCCGGACCAGCTCCTCAGACAGGCAGAGATGGTATCCGCTTTGATACAACAAAGAGATCTACTGTTACACCAATTCGAGGAGCAACGTCTGCGGTGGAACTCAGAGAAAGACGGTTGGGCTAGGATGGCAGAGGCTCTGCTTGCACAGCAAGCCAAGAACCGATTCAATCTGGAGCGAGACGAGGTCGGTCACCGTTCTTTAGATTGCATTTCAACCGCTAGCTATGAGTTTGTCGTTGACTCTCTCGAACCATTACTGGTCAATCTTCAAGTTACGTCTAACAATTTCTATAGGACTTTGAACGGCTTCACGCAGCAGAAGCAGACAATAAAGGCCTTCGCCAACGGGTGAATCCTCTCCCCTGACGGCGCGTCATCGTCCTTATACCTATTTGACAGCTTAACGAAACTCAATCCCGCCAACAATTACTCGAATCTGAACTTACTACACTAAGACCGCTACTACTAATGCAGCCACTGATCTCGCGTTCATCATTACCCCCTCCTACGCCAAATCCCAAGACTCAACATGCTCGGAGGCGAAAGAAGGACGCGGCCGCCATGCAACACGAAGATCATGGTGCCAGCGAGGACGAACCTTCAGGAAACCCCCACGACACATCATCGCTCACCCCACATTCTCAAGCAACTCCAAGGCCCAAACCCCGTAGAACAGAAGTAACCACCAATCTCCTCACAAACCCACACAAACGGCGACCGTCTCAAAAAGCAACGTCGCGGGGTCTGAGTGCCGACGCCAGGGTAGAACACCTCCTGTTGGCAGCCCGTAGAATTGGTAAGCATCGCGCCGGAATAATGGCTGGAATGGTACAGCACTTGGAAGAACGGGAGCGAGAACGGAAGCGAGAAGAATCGGCGACGACGGCCGTTGCGAGTACCCCCAAGACACCCAAACGTAACGCGTCACATACTGGCTATCCACCTGAGAGCGGATACGTTTATTTGAATAACCAGATTCGACCCGGACCTGGGATGCAACCAGTTCCGATGTTCATCCCAGCATATCCCCACCTCCTACAAACCCCCAGCTCGTCGACGACGGCCCCTTCAGTCGCCTCATCCGCACAACAGTCCGCGCAAAAATCAAAGCAGGATGCGAAGACGAATAACCCACCAACGCCTCTCGATTCACTGTTATGCGCCGCCCGCTCAATGATGCGCGGAGATATCGATGTCGAAGTGGACGAAGATGAGGAGATAGATGTAGTCGGTGATTCACCTAGCCAGACGCCAGGTGCACGCCAGATGCGACCCGAAGACATGCTTGGAAGTCCTGTCCCGAAGCGGCGAAAGATTGCAGCGCGTACCGACAAGCTTACTGCATCGCACGAATCCGCAAGTCGAACCACAGACAACGCTTTTGTGTCATCCGCAAATGCAAATGGAGCGACTAACGAGGGTGTTGGAAGGGTTAGATCGGCCTTGGACGTGTTGGCCGACCAAGCTGCGGCGTTCAGTACCCAAGAACACCCCGCCACGCCGTTCCAGACGCAACTACCGATACAGACGAAAGGCAAAGGGAAAGAGAGAGCTAATCCACAACCACAAGAGCCTTCTAGTTCGACCCCTAAATCACGAGGGAGACCAAAGTCGAGGAGGAAAGAGCCCGAAGCGGACGCGCCATCGTCTGTAGTACCGACGTCTCGTTCTAGGACACCCCGATCTGAAACGGGAGACAACGCGGCCGGATCTACACGAATGGCACAATTACGGGATGGCGGGTCTGCGCCAGAAGCGCAAGTCGATCCAGGTGGAGGGACGAGTAGCGCTAGTACATCTCAGACGCTGGATTCGACGTCGGCCGATGTTTCTGGAGGGAATCAGGTCTGGGCAATCAACGATGCAGAGAGTCCCGGATTGCCGGTGGCGTCTCTACGTGTAGATGATTCAGCGGGTGCGACTCCAGGACAGGATTCTCGTATCCAGAATACGCTGAGCGAGGAAGGACCTGATAGTACACATGCAACGACCGCTCCACCGAACCCCGCACAGCTTCTGGTACAGTTGATGCCAGAGAACGAGCGTCGTGAGACGCCGCCGCTGCCACCACGCGCCGAGGCATCGCTATCTGGTGGCGAGAACAGCGGGAGTTCTGGCACAGGAACCACGTCGTCTACTGCACTGGCCAAGAACAAGGAGCTTATCCGGGTCACAGAGCAGGTCGTTTCTGCACCGCCAGCGAAGCGTCAACGGAGTCCGTACGTCAAGTGGAGCAAAGAAGAGGACGACCTCCTCGCACAGGTACGTCCTCTCGCCGAGTCAGCGCAACCAGTATTGATGAAGGAACACGCCTAGGCGGTCGCAAAGTACGGACAAAAATGGGACTTGGTGCAAAAGGCATTGCCATCGAGGGGCTACCACCAAGTGAGACAGCGGTGGTTGCGCAAGCTAGGTGAGCTACCGTCTCGGGGGGTTTTGCAATGAATCCAAGATCGACCGTGTTTGCTTACTTGTATGCCGCAGGGGTATTCGATAGCAAACCTGATTTGTCTTCATTTCAGACTGCTGCGACGACGTTCTCATCCACATCACGTGGGGATGATGTCGAACCGAGGGGGAATCCCAAGTTGGGGTTGGCGCCGTTGAGCAGTGAGAAAGCGTATTCTGGGTTGGTCGGGAGGCCGCTACCTTCGTGACGGATGTAAAATGTGTAATGTGCTTGATCTTAGCTTTAGGTGATGTATGTAGGATGTGCATTATTTGTAGATTTCTGATTGACTTGAGGTTCTGGTGGCTTGGTGTACGGATGCGCGATCGAGTAAAACCATGCACCGTGACAGGCTTAGGACCCGCAGTGTGACCTCAATTCACGTCAGACGCTCTTCTCATCCGTTTGCCAGATTCATACCGCCGTATGGCATAACAACGTCCCTCAAGCCCAGACCAATGAAGGACCTGTCAACTCGCTTATTTACCCCATCTGGGTTTTGATCATTCGAAAGCAACGTCTGTAAGTAGCGAGCCTGCAAACCACACAAACCCACCCTTGTTCCGTCCGGGTCTGGACCACGAACTACCGGTTTCTCAACGATCCCCTACCGACGTTGACATTGACCAAGCTTTGTCACGATGGTAAAGTCTGCCATGCAATTCGTATCACTCGTGGCCAGTGCGTCGATCAACAGAACCGCGCCACCGCTGGGGTTCCCGCAGGAGTTGCAGCAGTTATGGGCACAGTATTCGCCTTGGTTTCCCGCGGCGACCTACGCGCCGCCGCCAGCAGGTTGCGAAATTGTTCAGGTACGTTCCTATGGATCATGATGCGGAGCCTTGATGCATGTCTCCTCTCTGCTTGCATCGTGAACTGATTTAACGTTCGTTTGTTCGTGGTCTGACAGGTCAATCTGGTACGGCTTCTCTTGGTCTTTCCTGTTCTCTCGGGAGACCGAATAAATTTGATTAACGAAACCAAACAAATCGGGACGCCCGCAACGTTGTAAAATAGCTGCAACGTCACGGCGCACGATATCCCGAAAAGCATCCTGCGAAGGCTATCCAAAAGAGCGTAAAGAAGCTCAAGCGAGCAAAAAGATTCAAGGACCCAAACCTCGCGTTCGTCAAACAGTACGAGTACACACTCGGAATTGACGATCTGGTTCCGTTCGGGGCGGCGCAGTATGTTTTATCTCCCTTCCTCTCGTTCCTAGGGATCTTCTACTCTGTATTCGCCTCCGTACCGGTGCTCATGTTCCTTATTTTGCTTGGATGTGTCAAGGTCGTTTGACGCCGGTCAGGAACACTTCGTACGATATGCGAATCTCGTGAACGAAGAAATGCTTCCGTTCATCCGGGTTTCGGAAAGTGGACGCGTGATCGATTCTGCGCGGAACTGGTCTGCTGGTGAGAAATAACAAGGTTCGGACACCGGAAGTGCGTGTTTTCTCAAACGAGACGCGCAGGTTTCGCGTACGCAAGTAAACAGAGATATGTACCCGAGATATCCGTGATCATTCCTCAGTCAGTCAGTCTCACACAAGCAATTTTTCTCCACTCTTTACACCGCGTCTCAATAGGCCCCTAGACAAACGACACATTGGACGATAAAATGTGCCCACAAGTCGGCACGTCCAATCACGCGACCAAAACATGGGTGAACGTGTTCGCACCTGCGATTACTGACCGCATAAACTCGGCAGCGCCGGGTGCAAAATTGAAAAAGACTGACATAGTGAACTTGATGTCACTTTGCCCGTTTGACACGGTAGCACACGAGGCACCTAGTCCATGGTGCGATTTGTTCACCCCCGAAGAGTGGGCGTCGTACGAGTATTACGGGGATCTCACTGATTATTACGGCAATGGGTAGGTGTTCATTGTCTGTCGGCCCTGCACTGTCTTTAAATTCTACTGAACATCGAATACACAAGATACGGACAAAAGCTTGGGCGCGTTCAAGGCGTTGGGTACGTCAACGAATTGCTCGCTCGGCTGACAGGCCAACCTGTCCAAGACGAGACGCAAACCAACCACACGCTCGACGATTCTCCCATCACCTTTCCCCTCGACCGCTCTTTTTACGCCGACTTTTCGCACGACAACCAGATGATCTCGATTTACAGCGCACTCGGACTCTTTTTGCAGCCTCATGATCTCGATCCGACACAGTTGGACAAGGGCCACACTTGGAAAGATTCACAAATGGTGCCGTTTTCGGGGAGGATGATCACGGAGAAGCTGGCCTGCGACAGCAGTGGGACTAGACAACCTGGCGCGTACGTGCGGGTGTTGGTCAACGATGCGGTACAGCTACTCACGTTTTGTACTGCACACGAGGACGGGCTATGTGCGCTTGCGAATTTCGTGGAGAGTCAGTCTTATGGGCGGAATAACGGGGAAGGGGACTGGGCATTATGTTTTTCGAAGGGAGAAGAAGAGGCATGAAGAGATGGTGAGTGCCTGGGTCGCACTCGAGTGGCCAAAGTAACGTTGAGAATGTTTTGATGAACCAGTCTCGAGCGACGTGGGGCCTTCGCTCGCTTGTCCATTGTGTATCCTTTTCTGCTGTAAAAAATGGATCGACCATTTTGCTGCCTTCAAACTGTTGAAGGAGACATAAACTGCATCGTGACAATGGGATTTGACACCATAGTAATGCTGAATGCCACCCTTTCATGAATCCGCCATCGTATATGGTTAATTGCATCCATGAAGTTTTGAAGCTATTATGCCAATCAAAGATTCGTAAACAGATAGACAGTACAGATTCAGATGAGATAACGTGAGGGATTAAGGAGGATTGTGGAGTTGTGCTGATGCGAGTCGATGGTACATGCACAAGAAAATTTGCGTCCATTGTCGCTACAAGATAAACCAACAAAGAGTATCCAAAAGAAGAGATGAAATCCAAACTACATATAAATGCTAAATTCATCGCCCTGGAAGTAACACCAACTCTGCGCTTGTCTTGTCTGGTGAACCTGGATCGGATGGGAGGGGAGCCCCGTCTGGATCAAATTCGAGATCTGCTTGAGGACGCGAGCTTTGTTCAAGTGTGATGCGGTCCTCGTCAGTCATGGGGAGTGGTGATGCAGAAGCGAGTCGATCGATTAAGGTGTCAAACGCGTTCTCCACAGAGTAAAAACTCTCCTCGGGCGAGGTGGATGATGGGGGTGGAACTCGTGGAGTTGGTGACTGTGACGCGCGGGTGACGTTGGATGCGAAGAAGGTATAGATGTAGGAAGGCGATGTGGTCGAGTTTGCGGCTGGAGCATGGCCGTGCCAGTATCTCGGTCCCTGAGGGCATATAGGCGCCTGTGAGACATGCTGATGAGAAAACAGACCGTCCGCGGCAGTTTGACAAGGCTTGTATCGGGTGCCAAGCGTGTTGCCACTGCGCGGATGAGCACCGGATAGAAAAGGGAATGGATGCGCTTACCATATTGCACAACCCACACCTTCTCGGACACATCCACACGCACTGCGGATCATCCTGACGACTGTACGGCGCTCAAAGTACGACGCGTCCATCGGTACAACAGCGGATGTCGCCTCATCTTTCCCGACCCATACACTGGACCCCTCCCGACGTGAAGCGCGCAAGTGAATCACAGCCCCGCACCCATTTGTTTTGCGCATATGAATGCCACGTCGAGCCAGACCACCATCCGATGTCACCGGGGGATAGGATGGCAGCGGCGAGTGTACGTAGACTGACGTTTGTTGTACGGACGACGACGAAGTTTCCTCTCCGCCACAGTAAAGCGTGTATCCGTATGTATCTGGCACGGACACGATGGATCTGCCCTGTGGACGAGGCGAGGAGGATGGGTCATAACCCTGTTCCCATGTTTGAGTTGATTCGTCGTCGTCGCTCGGGGGCTCGATCCACGAGGGTGTTCTTGCGACGACTACTGTCGGAGGTGTAGCTCGACCGCCTTCGTTACGCTGGGCGCTCAACATATTATGATCAAGCCTCATTGCGCCTCTTCGCCGCAGTCTGGACGCTTCACCTGTGCGTACGAGATCTGAGAGGACTATGGAGTCATCCGCGTCTGTGGGCTCTATTTGATCTGGATATGACGGGTGGAGGGGCGGAGAGATGCTTCTATAGCGCATGGGCATATTGAGCGTCGATGATGTATGAATGTTCTGGTGTAATGTAAAGTCAATACAAGGTCCATTGTATTAGGTAAGCCGATGGATTATATCATCGCCAGTGTTTACATAATCAATCACAGTGAGCAAATCAGATCAGTGTTGCGACGAGTCACGACTTGTCATGTTTCAGTTGTCAAATTCTGACTTGGCAGTTCCACAGCCACGATGCAAATGGTGATAAGGGCTTCAGTGGACATCCACTTTTTTATGTGGTCTCCCAGAATCTCGCATTTCAGACGCTTGATTACCACCATGTCGACGACTCCCGCTCGTAATGGTTCAACAGCAACCTCCCAGATTATCACTCTACCCCCTATTCCCGAGCTTTTCGATCCCAATTTCCTCGACATTCTCGTCCCAGCTGCCCAGGATGTCCCCATGCGTGCGGCTACAGAGGTCGCCCCCAATGCCATGATGGACGCCCTCCGGTCCACCGCACACCACAAGCTCACAACCAACGACGCTCCTACGCTGAGCTCTACGCTCGCCCATACCCTCGACGCGTACTTGGGTCTCCGGACCGGCATTTCTGGAGAGAATATTGATCGCTATCTCGAAAATGCATGGGTACAGGATCCATGCCTAACCCTTCGGATCATCTGGAGCACAAGGAGTATCCATGACGGCAAGGGAGAAAAAGAGCTCTTCCATCGGTACGTTTCTCCGACGCCTCTTCGTGGTAATGTATTGACACCATCCTATTACATAGGGCATTTGGATGGCTCTTTGAGAATCATCCTCGTACCGCGATCACAAACCTTCACTACCTGGTGGACCCCGTGTGTCTAAGATCCAGCAATACCGCGGAGAAGCAGAAGGATGAGAAAAAGAAGAATGGCATGTCACACGGGTACTGGAAGGACTTGCTCGATATATTGGCCCTGGCCACCCTCGACGAGCTGAAGCCAAGGGTACCCCTCGTTCGGCGTTCCAATTTCTTGCACAACCACTGCGACGGCAAGTCTCGGCCTGCCTTCAAGAACAACCAAGAGCAAGAGGAGTGGTCTCGCACTCAGCGCGTCGAACGGTCCCGTCGCGCCCATGACCGTCTCACGCAGAAGCTGCTTGACAAGCGCTACCGTGCGCTCTACGTAGCGGTTGCCAGGTTGTTTGCCGGTCAACTAGCAAAAGATTCAGAAATCATGGACAAGATCGCTGCCTTGCCCGCTAACGCAGATAAGAGTGACCGGATGGAGCTGATGCATGCTCTCACCTTGGCTTCCAAGTGGGCACCAACGCCAGGTGGATCCCATGACCGTGTTACAAACATCTCATCCGCGATTTGTCCGCTTCTCCAAGATGCACAAGTGTCTTTTCTGACTCCCCGCTCATTGCCTGTCATGACGGACCTGTCAGCGTCCGATATGCATCTCCTTCGTTATCTCTATCAAAAGCACATTCTCACTCGCGGAAGACGTTACATTTGCGTTCCAGAACCTCTGATGTCGTCCAATCACTGGTCCGAGATCACCTATTCTCGAGTCGCATCCATCTGCATGAACAAGAACAAGGAGAAGTTCTTCATTCACGATGAAGACAGGTTCATGAATTACCTCCAAGACGTTGAATCGGGCAAAACGAAGATCAGTGGCGCAACGCTCTTTCCCCACCTTCTCGCCATGGATGCTGTAAGAATCCACCGTCTGGAAGGGCGCCCGGACATAGGCGCCACTCGTTCTCTCGCCAATGCTTTGAACGAGAGACAGCACCGGCTCGCGGAAGCTCAGACGAGGGTCGTTGATGCGCAGTGGGCTACACTTGTGTCACGTCTTCGAGAGTCAGGCCAGTTAGACAATTGTATCGCGGTCTGCGACGTGTCCGGTTCCATGGGATCTGTCTCATACATTTCAAGAGACAAATCGCCATCTAACGTCGAGCCAATCTGGCCTGCCATCTCCCTCTCACTCCTTGTGGCACGTCTGGCAAAGCCACCCTTCAAGGATTCGTTCATCACTTTCTCCGCACACCCAGAGTTTGTCGATGTCCCCCCTGAAACGAGACGCGTTTCCCTCGGTGCAATGATTGACGAGATGAGCTGCGCAAACTGGGAGATGAACACGGATTTCAATGCCGTCTTCCTCAAGCTCATCCTTCCGCTTGCCATCAAGCACAATGTCCCCAAAGATCATATGATCAAGCGGATCTTTGTCTTCAGCGACATGCAGTTCGACGCCGCATATCAGCCCGGTGCACATTGGGCTCAAGGCCCCGCAGGTTGGGCTAAAACGTCCACCGCGACACCAGGAGTTGCAGCAGAGTGGAAGACAAACCACGACGTGATTGCAGAGGCGTACGCGCAAGCAGGGTACGACGTTCCTGAGCTGGTGTACTGGGACTTGTCTAACCCTTCGGACGGGCATGCTATCACTGCTCCGGTGACGGGCGAGAGGGAAGGAGTTGCTTTACTGAGCGGGTACTCTCCGTCGTTGCTCAAGGTCTTTATGGATGTCGAAGAAGAAGAGGGCTGGGAGGTTCTTGACGAAAAGGGTCAGCCTCAGGCTGACAGGTTGACGCCAGAGGAGCTGATGAAGAAAGCACTGGGAAAGCAGAGTTATGATGGGCTGGTTGTGGTGGATTAAAAAATGCGAGGTAGACTTGCAATGGACCTGCTGTGACATCTGTATGATAGTTGTATATTTATCTGCCTTGCTCACGATTCGGGTCTATTTGGACATGAGGTCGATCTCCACTCGGTCCCGAAGGTGAGGGCGTGGGAAAGTAGGGCTTGTCTCTCGACCTGTACATAAGCTAAGCTGACTTCTAAGCAAGTGGTCATGTTGGCCTCGACATCGCCAGTGCGGCAGCTGGTCCTCTCGCTCTTGGCCCTTCCCCCTCTCTTCCTCGCAGTATACATACTCGCGGGATTCCCCTACCCACCAAATCCAACCGCCATCCACCCCTCCCTCGCCAGTCTGCCCCCCTCGTGCGCGTCCTGGTCAGTCTACCCGGAAGACTATTACCAAGGTGGTTCCTACGTCCTGCTTCCCCATGGCAGAGTGAGTCTTCAATCGCCACTGCGCCCCTGCTGTAGCAAGTCTAAATGTCTCTTACTCTCCACACAGACGCGATATTGGCTTATCGGGCCAAAGCAGGGCCCGCGGGTTCGTGCATCCTCCATCCCGCGATACACATTCTTCTCACGGCCATATCTTGCAGGTAGTCCTCATTCATGGCCTCTCCATCCCAGCGATTGTATGGAAGGACGTGGCACCTGTCCTGGCCTCGCGCGGCTATCGCGTCCTCCTCTACGGTACGCGTCTCGAACACACTCCTCTACTGGCCTGACCGTTCGCTCAGATCTTTATGGTCGCGGTTACTCTGATGCCCCGGACGTCACCTACGATGTCTCCCTGCACACGACCCAGCTTGCCCTCCTCATGCAGCACATTAAATGGGACGATGCCTATGTCGTCGGGCTTTCTATGGTGCGTAGTCAGCTAGTTTTTTTGGAATTGAGAAAGACTCTCGCCATCTAGGGTGGTGGCATCGCTACCGCATTTGCGATCCAGTTCCCTCACTTGGTCAATGGCAAGGTCGCCCTCGTTGCATCTGCCGGCATAATAGAGGCATGCATCCTTCTCATCCTTCAGTTGTCAGACCTTTAACGCATCCAGTAGTCAGCCGACATTTCACGCACTGCAAAATTTATGTCATCGCCATTTGTACAAAGCGTGTCATCTCTTCCTCCGTTCCGGGTATGAAGAATCACTGTCATACATTTAGCGTTCGCTCATGATCAGTAGCACTATATGCGTCTCCTCGTCAATGGTTCCAGCGGTTCCGAAGTCCAGGCCATCGACCCCATCCAGGAGGTGAGTGGCGCGATGCATTGCTTCAACATTCCGCTCAGCCCCAGCCAGATCGTTCGATTACAATCTGCACATCTTCCGCACTACAATGCTGCTGTAGCATCCTCTCTCCGTGATGGTCCTGTTCGCGGCCTGGCACATGCCTTTCGCGCGCTTTCCAATACTTCCAACGAAATCCTCCTGATCCACGTACGTACTTCCTCCATCCCAGCTCATCCCACCTGACATCTTACAGGGCACGGCAGACAAGACTGTTCCGTATAAATACACTTCCAAGATCCAGGCCCTCGTCCCCCAAGCCAATTTAGTTACGATCGTAGATGGAGGCCACGATATCACAGTTACCCATGCCAACGAAGTGAACACTGCACTTCTTCACTTTCTTTCCGGAGGTCTCACATCCGAGACCAGAGGCCAACTACTATAAGGTATAATCATAAATACGCACGATGCCAGTGCACACCCCAGATTACCACATGTTATTCACTCCCCTCGGATACCTCTTCATTGAACTTTATTTCTTTGGGCTTCCTAATGATGTGTCGTACCCCATGTATCCATTGTTGTCGTTTTCTACCTTCGGGCATTATTTAATGATGTAGGTTTACTCGTTGAGCTAGCGTGAACCAGAAGAGCCACTGTTTTGGGTAACTACTCTCACCTTGACCATGACATCTGCCGAAAGGATGAGCCAGCAACAAGAAAGCACACCCTCCACTTCAGCTCTAAAAGGCGGCGATTCTACTACGTCAACGAAAGCAACAGGCAAATTTGCCTACTTGCAGCCCTACGCCCGGTCCAAGTTCAGTCCCCGTCCTTTGCTACTTTACTCAGACAACACCATCTGACCGTCCGTGGCTTCCTGAAGAGCACCTGCGCTCGCGCTTACCTCGCTCTGTGAGTCCCTCATCATCACGCTCGAATGACCCTCTGGATATCCCCCGTTATTGCCGTCATTTCAGTTGCGCTTTCTTCACTCGTCCCACCGGCTGCCCTCCCGCCTCACACGTACTGTCCACCCTACCTTCAGCGTGTTGGGTTCTCGCTTGCGTTCGGCGTCGCGACATGGGCATTTTCTACCGGGGACGTGCGGAATGGGGCCGGAATAGCAACAGGCATGTCCCTCGTGGCTACTCGAATCGTCTTTATAAACTGACGAGTATACATTCCTTTCCACCATACGCTTTCCTCTTGCACATTACTCATCGTTGACTCCCCCAATTCACGACATGGACACGTACAGCCTGGTCGCTCATCTATCTCACGCTTCACGCGCGTAAATCGCTCCGCGCTCCACGCCATCCCGTCCCGCTCGCATTGAGCGCTGGGGCGACGGCGTGTGCTGCGCTGTACGGGACAGAGCATTTCGTTTACCAAAGCTAAGCATCGACATTGGGTTGTATCTAGAATGGAGAGCGTTGCTTGTTTTCAAACGCGTGTCGGCGATACGTTTGCGTCTTGCAGCCAGCATACGTGTTTGGACGTCGAACGTTTCCACACAGAGGATGGGTCCGTCCTGCATACTAGCCTCGATCTTGTCCTCTTCTCCCCAGTGCGACGCGCGCTTTGCAAAGGAGGTCCTCGAGCCAACGCAATACGACGTCGTACAGATCGCGACGGAAATGACCGCTGGACCACCTGTGCGAACATTCAAGGCCATGGATGACATGTCCTTAACGGTTGCCATCACAGGCGACAGATGGTGGAGGGCGACGTGAACAAGAACGTCTTGTCGGTTCGCGGGGCTGTGTTAAAGAGTACAGCCATATCAGGATGATCATCGTACGGACATGAGATATTTAAAGCCAAGTAACTTTGATGATGACCACTCGTCAATCATGTAGGAACAATATTACGGCGGTGAAATTTTATAAGCTGACGGCGAACTTATCCGGTACGAAATGACTAGAAATGACGCATCCAAACCTCAACCCTGACACCCCGATGTCACAACCAGCTGGCGCCGACAAGCTCCTGGTCAATAAATTCCACAATCTCATCACTCGAAGGGCGTGATCGGACGACATCCACACTAGACCAACACCATTGAATGAACATCCATCGATGCTCCGTAACCAGCGCACTCTTCGGCCGTCTCGGGGTCATCCCTGTCGAGACTGCATGCACGACTTGCCAACTGCGCTTATAATAATGATATGGCACGTTGCCACTCAGAATCTGTCCAACATGCGTATGAAAAGGTGCAGTGCGGTGCGTAGCGGAGAAGAGCGGGATCACGGACCTGTAACATGATGCTTCCAAACGAATATACGTCGCTCTGTGTCGTGAGCGCAAGGTGTGGGGATTCCTCTTCTATGCCGTCCTCGGGCAGCTTGAGATTGAGCAGCTCGGGTGCGGCCCAGCGTAGGGTCCCTTGTGCATGGCGCGACGTGGCGAAAATCGATTCCCCAAGTTTGGTCAACAGCACCGACAAACCGAAGTCGGTAATACATGCTCTCCCATCTTTCCGAATGAGAACGTTTGACTGGAGACTTCAGTCAATGAAGTAACATGGTTATATATCGACGTGACTACGTACGCCCGATAGGTCTCCATGCACGATAGAATGTGAATGGACTGCAAAAAAGGTTTCTTGGCATCAGGAGTGGTTCAGTATGACCCAATCTGACACACTCACGGTACTGCAGGCCAGAGGCGACATCGTTGAGCTATGGGACTGGAGTCAGGTCTGTTTTTCTAATGCTGACACCAACAGACTTACTAGACCAAGGATCTCAATCACAGAGAGGCTATCGTAACGGTCCTCGAGATAAGATGTCAAGGGACCATTCTCCGCCCAGGGACACACCATGGCGGGGAATCGGCCAAATCCCATTGTTGTTCCAAGAAGCGGCACAATGTTGATATGTCTGAGATTCAGCCACACGTCGATCTCCCGCCAAAGCCGCTGCGGGAGGTTCAGGGTCAGTCCCACAGTAAGAAGGTGATGTGAACAGGCGAGTCAAGAGTGAACGATACATTACCCTTTGCTTCTTGGTAAAATCTCCCTCCTTACCTGAGTAAATTTTGATGGCTTTGATGGCAACCTATGGTGATGGTATCACCTAATTATTTCATTGATCACAGGAGAAGTGCACCTTGGTGAACTTTCCATTATCGTGGAGTGTCCCTCGGTAGATGTCCGCGAATCCACCGAATGCGAATGGATCATGACCGTCTCGAGTGACCAAGCTGGTGACATCATTCGGGAAGCGGTTCCTGAGACAATCAGCGTGAGCTCACGGACAATGAGACGGATCATACCATGGCTCACTCTGTATGATAATTCGATCCTTCTTCTAATATGGTCTCACCGCAGCCGATTAGAGAACATATCTCGCAAACTTGACCCGTGCTCCTCCCCAGCACCACTTTCCCTTTTGAATCGCAAGTGGCACGTTCCTTCATGGAAAGCTGAGCCATGTGGTCCGTCTCCTCCATGATAGTGCCCGAGTGTATAGCCCGGAACTTGGATCCTTTGCAACAGTCCGGTCCAAGCAGTGACGTGGGGTCCATCTGAACGCTCTTGAGGTGGGGCTTGGAGGAAGGCTTGCCATGGAATGAGTTATGGAAGGATGCCGATCCCGCGGATGAGGCTAAATATTTAACTATATGGAAGGACCCAGGGGTATTGTACCACCCCAGCCAACGCCTGTTTCCGTAGACGTGGACGGCAGTCATGGCGGATAAGGTATCATCGCCGCCAAGCAAACTGGTTATACCTGCCGTGTCGAGGGTAAAGCGGGAAGGCTTGTCGAGTGGGAGTGAAGGCATGACGGTGGAAAGGAAGTTGAGTTGAGTTTGCGGTGGGTACATCCCAACAGCTACCAGCCGCAAATGGTAACGGTGGCGTAGATGGATTCAAGACTCGGAATTTGTGAGGGGACGGATAAGGCATCATCTCCGCACAGCAAACTGATTGCGCTTGCCTTGTCTGAGGGGAAAGCAGGAAGGTTTGTCGAGTGGGAGTGAAGGCATGCATGATGGTTGAGTGGACGTCAGGTTGAATTTGCAGAGTCGTGTCACCATTACGTTGCTTTTCAAGCATAGATCCCTTCGACACTCGGGCACTATCATTGTGGAGACGGGCTACGTGGCCGCCCTCTTTGTGAAAGGATGTGCCACTTGGGATTTGGAGGGGAGGGTGGTGCTGGGGAAGAGGACGCAGCTCGGCCGGTGTTAGAGTAGCCGATCTCGGCCTGGCCCCTCCCTCGGAGATGTACCTGCACGCCGCGATGCCTTCACCCTGCTTTTTGCCAGCGTTCCTATCGCTGTTAGCGTTGGCACGTGTACGCTCTGCGCAGTTTCCGAGGATTGGTACGCATCGTCATTGATATTCGTCGGTATCATTGCGAGCGGTGTATCCTCCTTCGTCCTTGGCTCAGCCGACTTTGTGTTCACCCACCCTCAGCCTGCCAAAGGATCCTCTGCTGGTGACGGTATCCTTGGCTCAGACATAGATATCATCCCGCTGAGAGAATCTGAATGCGCTGTGAATTCTATCACCCATGGAAAGTTCACCCTTCGTTTCTCAAGCGAGGGCCATTTACAACCTCACTCGCTGGTGCTCGCTCCTCTTTTTCGTGCAATCTATCATCCAGCTCTTCCTCATTCCACAAGCATCGCTGTACGGCCAAATCATGTTCCTTGCCTCGCTCGGTGTCTCCGCATTGTACAACGCTTGGGTTTCCTGCTGGATAAGGAGAAGATCCACCAGAAGCTCTTGTTTGAGGGGGTTCTCGCGGGCCCGACATTGACCAAGTACACGCTCGGCACTCGCACTACTGCGGTGGTGTTCACGCTCCTCGTCTTGCAGCCCCAAGACCCAACGAAACTCCTCAATGAACTCCTCCCTAATGATGCCAATGCGTGGAAGCAGTGGAAGGCGACGATCTTGGAACGGCTGCGGAGGCAAAGCTGGGGACTTGAATGGGCTTACGCAGGAGGAGAAAGATCTATCGAAGCTGCTCTATGAGGACGCGCAGGCAGCTTACAATGGTTATCAAGACTATCGGCATTTCATTTTTTTTTCTTGATCTGACTACTGATAAATATCTTCTTTATTTAATTTCGTGATGGTAGTGGCGTACGTGTACAATGTGCCTGTCATGTGTTCTAGTTAGTATTCGTTCTCTCCTACCTTTGAACCTACATAGAATACGCACCGCTGATTCGTTGCACATACATCACTTGATTTTCAAGTTTGGAAGCGTTACACATGCTGGGGGTAGATGCGTGACTACTCGGATGTTTGGAGAACAGCTAGGCAGGTAGGACCATTGAATCTGATTTTTGAATGCCACGAGCAAAGGGCAATCTACAAGACACTTCAACCACGTTCATACACTCGCCAAGAACAGGAGCAAAACTCGAACAACATCTGGAATATTTCGGTATTCCATGCGCTAGGCACCCGACCCAGCGGACCGCCACCACCTGACGAGACCATCTTGCCCACCACTGACGAACGCGCCTGCGGAACCCGTTGGTGCAGGCTTTGGGCGCCATGCGACGCTCCATACTTCGCCTGACTCTTGGGTGGTGGACACGGCCGTGCGTGCGGCGAGGTCCCACACTTTGATGCTTTTGTCCGCAGAGCTATAGCAACATGTTGTGAGAGACGTCGTTGCATCACAGGATCAAAAGATACACACCCAGAGACAGCGAGACGGCCCTCGGGTGATATGTCCGCGCTCAGGACCCAGGATGAGTGTCCAGTGAGCGTCGCGACGGCACCAGAGCCTGGTTTACCAGAAGCCGTCGAACGGACGTCGTGCAAGACTAGTCGCTTGTCATCTGACGCTGTGATAAGCAACTGCAAGCCATCTCAGCTGGATCGACATGGATGGAGGAGGCGAAAAGGACCGACTTGTCCGTCATAGGACCATGCGAGCGAGCGAACAGCCATGGCATGTGAAGTGTAGGTGGTAGCCAAGGAACCAGACTCGAGGTCAAAGATGAACACGTGTCCAGACTCGGACGAGAGTGCTATCCGATTGCCGTCTGGGCTCTGTGGTTTGGTTTGGCGAGAGTCAGCAAACAATCGCAAAGAGGTATCTACCGAAGAGTATCTACGTCGTAGCGCATACATGTTGTAGGACGTACATGTTTGCACGCCATGCCATGCTTGTTTCGACCGCTTGGTAAGACGGCCTGACGGACTCCGAACGAGTCGGGGGATGCAGAGTATATGTTGACATTCCCGGCACCGCTGGTACCAGCGTACGTCCCGCCTCTGGGGTTCAGCGAAACCGCCCATGCTTGTGGGATTTTGTCGATGAAACGTTGCACGCCGTTGTGAACAACACTCACAAGGTTCCGCCCCCTCCACTGAGCGGTCGAAACTCTCATGCCGACCAACGATGGTGTCAGATGTGAGATCCCATAGACACGTCGTACCGTCCAGACCATTGTACAGTACCGAATGGCCGTCAGGGGAAACGGAGAGGGAAACGATGGCGAGGTTGTGGGGTGGACGTGCGAGGGAGACTTGTCCCGATGTGCAGTCCCATTGTTTGATGGTGCCATCAGCGGAGGCGGAGAGGACCGTATCTGTCGCTGTCCAGGCGATGTCCCATATTTCGTCGCTGTGGGCTGTGTAGAGTTTAATGTATTGGAGGAGGGTCGACCAGGTCGAAAGAACGCGTACGTTCTTTGCAATCGAGGGCGTTGACAAACGCGAGACTCTAATAATGAGGGAATTTACAAGCTGGTTGGATTGTATATTGCAAGGACATACGAACCATGTCAAGCAGTTGAGTTGTCGTGCAAGTGGTAATTATTTGGCGTAGTCTAGTGTATGTCTTTCCTAATCGCAAGATGCCGAGCGGAGCTTCAAATCACGAATAACTTTATCGGATTGGTGAACTTTAATTTTCCTTACATCAACGAGAGCGGACGAAGACATCGCACATAACCTCCTCAATAAAAGCAAGATGTCTGACGCTGGAGATGACATTCCGGTTGACGCCCCGGCTGCCGAGGTCGAAGTCTCTACCGAGGCACCAAAGGGTAAAATGTCCGTCGAGGATGCGCTTCAGGTATGTGTTCGATCCATCTCCATCTTCCTGTAGCGCTCACCTTCTCTGCTTTCCCTGCAGCAAGTTCTAAAGAATGCGCTCGTGCACGACGGTCTTGCGCGCGGTCTACGCGAGTGTGCCAAGGCCCTGGACAAGCGCCAGGCTCATCTTTGCGTGCTCGTCGAGACATGTACCGAAGCCGAGTACATCAAGCTCATCGAGGCCCTCTGCGCCGAGCACAAAATTAACCTGATCAAGGTCGGAGATGGAAAGGTTCTCGGCACATGGGCTGGCTTGTGCAAGATTGACAAGGAAGGCAATCCGCGCAAGGTCGTTGGGTGCTCCTGTGTCGTTGTCAAGGACTATGGTGTTGAGAGCGAGGGGCTGCACGTCCTCCTGGATTACTTCAAGAACCGTTGATAGGTGAGTTGGTGGTAGACATTCATGGATGGGATGACAATGCAGACTCCCTCAACGGAGACTTTGTTCGATGAGGATGTCAGTCTATCCGGAATCATACTTTTTGTCTGATCTTATTGGCATCATGTACAAGCGGGCTTGGCTGATCTCTATTTCATTCTTTGTAGATGCATGACGCGATATTGTTGTACGATGATATGAATCAATATAATGTCTGTCTTTAGTCGTGCGCAGTTTTAGTGGATGTGTGATTTGTGGGGTGGTTCCCCCCAAGACCGTGATCGGTAGTAATAGTTATCGCTGCCGAGACAGCTGGATTGATCCGAGTAACGAAACTATCTGCTGGCGACGGTCGACATCCAGTGTCTTCACTTCTCCATGGTGCTCACCGAGAACGACGACGAACTCGCAAAACAGGCGAGCCCTGCCGACGAACCGAACAAAACCTTGTCTCGGGTCCCTTCTTACATACGACTCACACCACGCCACGCAGTTGCCTCTTTTGAGAACCTCGTCGCCCTCGCGAACCACCAAGAACGCCTCAAAGAGGCCCGCAAGATAATCTGGCGTGACAGAGGCGAGCCAGCTGTCGACCTCACAGACGTTTGGGAATGTATCGAGCATGCCGGGCGAGGCGGCCTTCGTGCGCACCATCCCTGACCAATTTGTTTGTTCTGATGGTATTTCTATCAGGGGCTGGTGCCGTCGCTTTCGCTATTCGAGCTGGTCTCAACCTTGTTCTAGCCACGCTCCGGTTTGGCAAGATACCAAAGTGAGGGTTCATACGTTCCATTGACGCTGCATGTTTACACCACTTGCCTTCGTCCAGAGAGATGCGTTTTACGTTGATCCGTCGCGCCATCTTTGGGAAGGATTCATTCCGGTTCGCTGCCATGTTGGGTGTGTCGTTTCACTCTGTCGTCACGTCAATGATCTCATGAGTTCGCACCTCCGCCAGGTTCCTTTGTTTCTTTATACAAGTTAATCCTCAACGCACTTCCCGTCATTCTCCCCGTCACACCCTCAAGTCCTCTCCCTTCCCCGTTCGAAGACGACGAGAATGAGGAGTCCGTTGCCGTAAGCCCCATTGAAGTTCCGCTGTCCGAACGACAACCACGGCTGTCGCTTTCTGCACAAGCGCACCAACAATGGGTGCACAAGAAAACTCGTCGATGGTACGCGGTCGTCGCTGGCGCTATCGCCGGGGGTATAGCGATCATGTTTGAGAAGCGTTCACGGAGGTTGATCATTGCACAACAATTGTTCGTTCGGTACGTCTTCCACATTACACAGTGATTGCATCTGCTGAGTGTTTGGCAGTGGGCTACAGGGATCATATAACTCGTTTACGTCAAAACGAGGGATCCATATTCCCCATGGCGACGTACTTTTATTTACTCTTTGGTACGTCTCATCTTCAGGTCGTCAGAATGTAAATTGTAACTCGCTCCCAGTTGCTTTCAGATCCTGTATGCGCTCTTTTCTCGGCCAGAGACACTCCCAAGGTCGTACACCACTTGGTGAATGAATAATGGGCGCACGCACGCAGTGTCATGCTAACCACTTCTCAGGCTTTCCACCGCATCTAATGCCCCCGTTACAGCCATAAAAATGGTTCGGGATATAAATCGGATGGGAACGTTTGACGTCAACGATCTTGATGAGATACTCGCACGAGAGGTGTGCTCCTTTCTCTTTCTCGCCCAATGAGTGAGCGGTCCTAACATCATTCTGCAGGATCTCATACCTGCTAACCGAACGGCTGTCTTGGCAAGAAAAGCACTTGCGACTGCTACACCACCCGACTTTGGCCCACCATACCCTCCGTGCGGGGCTGTTCACCCATGGGTCGAATCTTGCTTGGTAGTCCCCCTTCCACGTTTGTGGACCGTGTTCCAATGGGGCTTCCCCATTTACGGGGCGTTGCATCTTATACCGCTCATGCTATTCAAGCGCAAGGCGTTTCTTTCAAACCCGCTGCGGATGCTCTGGAGAGCAGCCTGGGGCACGATCCGGAGCTCAGCCTTCTTGGCGGCATTTATCGCTTCGTTCCAATGTGAGTATACCCCGTTGCTGTAGACCAGTTCGGGGTCGATTAAGGTGAATTTCAGCTTGGTTCTGCTTCAAAAATTACATATATTCCCTGCTATCGTCCCAAACAAGGATCAAGATACCATCGATCGTACTTGCAGTTTTTGGCTCCAAGTACTCCTACGCGCTTGGTGGGCTGTTTGGTGCGTTGTCACTTCTGATAGAGGAAAAGAGAAGACGGGGGGAGTTGGCGATGTATGTTCTACCCAAGGGATTAGAGAGTGCGTGGTTAACCGCCAGAGGGAAGGGATGGGTATTTAGGACGGGAGACTTTGGGGAGATGATCGTGAGTCCTGATCGGCGATCTCCCTTGTATGAATACTGACGAAATGCAGCTGACGGCGATTGGAATGGGTATGGTGATGGTGAGTCTCATTTGATCTAAAGTATCTTAGTGCGGACGAAGCTGATGTGATTGCTATCCCTTTCAGAGTACATACCAGGTATGAAGACCATCGAAGAAGTGTCCTACGTAGACTGACGTTCTGCACCCAGAACGAACCGCAACATCTTTCCGGTCTTGTTAGGCGCATATTATACCAATTCATAGGGCCCAACTAAATTTCCCTCCATTATATGATTTGTAGAGGCAACAACTTGTTTAGCAAGACGGAGAGATTGGTGAAATTATGTAATACGAACTTACGATGGCCCAAATCTTATGCTTGTTGGTTTTGATAATCGAGCATCTGATCAAATGTACCTGACATAATCTCTCTGTAACGCATGCCTTCACAGCTGGCTGCGTATGGACTGTCGCCAAATTCCGCCCCATGGACGGGTCTCGGTCACCAGTCTAGTCTGCGTGCCTGACCCAGTTGTTTTAGCCGACTGGGATCCAGAAGCTTGTGTTTGGCAGCGGAAGGTTCCGGGTGTCGGGCGTAAGCCCGACCACTCCCTAGAACTGCTGATTTATAACCAGTACCTGCTGGTGCCTTGAGAGCCAGACGCGGAACCAAGCCGGTAACGACGCGGTGCTTACAGATGCATTGCATCCAATGACGTCCCTGGGCGCTGCGCTGCGCAACTTGGTCCTAGGGACCCTGTGCGGAGGGATAAAAGCTGAGGCAGGCTTGCGCTTATGCATCCCTACCATGCCATTTTCACTTATCAAGACACGTTCGCAGGTGACGACAACGGAGGACGAGGAGGTACCTAGTCAACCTGAGGTGACGTCTTTTTCTTTCCGCCGTCCGCAGAGGCGATGAATGAGGGGGCATAACTGATGGACCCAAGCAGATCGAGCGTCAAATTGCAAAGTTAAAGGACGATTCTGCTAGAGATGTTGAGAGACAACTGGCGCAGCAGCGCGTGGCTGCCAGGGAGGCCAAGATCAGAGAGGTGTGTTTGTGTTTGCGCGACTACGAGTCCCGTTATCGTTTATCGATGCTCATTGCATTTACGTCGTGGTGCGATTGTGGGACATTAGGACGTGAAGAAGGCAGCGGAAGACATCGAAGAGGTAAGTGTTTTCCATAGCTTCACTTCTCGTGGATGCATGGGTATCTATTCGTACTGACTCTTTGAGTCTTGGCGGGTAGGAGGTAGAAACGATTTTCAAGGATGCCAGCGTAAAAAGCGCAAGAAGGCTTCGAGAGCGCGTAGAGAGTACCGAGGTAAGCAGATTTGATTCGTGCGGAGTCGCGCATTTTTTTTGAAATCACTTATAGAAAGGAACGCCGAGAAAGCGGAGCGGACGGAACTAGGGGAGATGATGAGGATGACCATTATGAAGTGGCCTGTGCAGAGGCGGGCCGGGCTGTGCTGTTGTTCCCTTGGCGGGCTGCGTCGGTGGAGCATGTGAATGACCCCGAGTCTTGGTACTGTACTAGCTTACTGTCTGGTCGCTTACTTCGTACATGTCTGGCATCGAACAAGGTTCGATTTTTTTTTCATCACTGCCACGGCGCAATGTGCGCTATGTGACTGATTGTGACCTAGTACTGCCCAAGCCTCTGAGGCTTGTTTTGCTGCTCGCTGATGCCCTCCGTGCAGTTGTGGCCTATGGCACATACAAGCCCAGTCGGGTGCGTTGCTGACACTGGCACCTCAAGCCACCATTTTTCCTTCTCAGTCAAACTAAACTGTCCCTCGGCGATTACGACGACAGCCGCGCAGCCATAATTTCCTTGTGCGCTTTCGAGTCGATGCAATTTCAAGCTTCGTCTCGCCAACTGTAGTATTCAACATTATGACAAGAAGGATGGCACAGTGGCGCTAGTGTTGCCGCAAGGCGAGGTCACCTTGAGGTAAGATGAGGTGCACGGCCACACGGGGACCGGGACAGCTTGCATGGGACAAAGCTATGTCGCTGTGATATCAATTGCACTACCTCATCAACTCAAGACGACGGCCATCACCGGTCAACCGGTCAAATGCATCACTACCCAATCCCAGCTCATGATGGATACCGTAACAATCTTGTACGGCCATCACCCCGGAGCCTATCTTTACTTCTCGTGAGTCCACTAAGACTTATCAAGCAGTGCACTGGTATAGATCGATGCTCTCGGGGCCATTATATGTAGAACAGTAATCCCACATTCGTACCCTTTTCACATCTTTTCGTCCCCTACTAGTAGTTTCAAGTTCCAACTACATTCCTTCCCTTTTCTGCCGGCTCCTGAAGGCCAGCAGATCTCAACAATATTGGCCTCACATGGCTCGTTCCATGCCTGGTAGTCCCCCCACCCGACCTCCTACGTATGTCATTGGTACCCAACGTGCACAACGGCCGCTCGTTTCCCCAGAGCACGTGAAAGGGCACATCCGCCTCCTCAGGGCGTTCTACAACCTTCGGGTCACCGTCGAGGACTGTAAAGACCGCCGGATACCTGAGTATGCAGCGAAGATGAACAAGGATGCTCGTTGGCGTTGGTTCGTGCACCTCGCCGTTGAAAGGTATGTTCCTTCTCCTCTCCTCTCCTTCCTCCGCCTTGTCTCATCTGCTCTGCAACGACTCGAATGTAAATTGTTAAATGTCAAGGTTTGAGCGGTGGGTCAAGTCCCTGGAGTCTGTCTCACTAGAAAAATTCGTCACGGGACATATTCCACCTGTGGACGTCTGGATGGTGTGGCACGCCTATTTGCTCAGTCCCTGGTAACCACTTGCTATGCTGCTATTCTTGACACAGGGGCTCAGTCGACGTTTTACAGCTGGTATGCCGAAGATTGTGAGCGTCTTGCGATATTGCAACAGCTGCGGTTGCTCAACATGATCGTCGTCGGATCGGTGAGTCTGCGTTTTCTCATATAGTGGTGGGGAAAACTGACATTGAATGCCTTTACGACAGATTAACATTGGCAAGGTCGTGCAGCTCAAACCAAGCAACACAAGAATGGAAGCCTGGCAGAAACAAACGGGGACACCCTTCAATCCCTTCGAAGCGACGACAGCAACGGAAAGCAGGCTTAAGGAATTGGAGTGCCCACGGTGTCGAACGATGGTTTACGTCCGTGAGTGCATACTGTCCGTCGGGAACCACGCATGACGGTTGTGACTAAGCGCTCTTCTGGTAGCATTCGCCAATGACAATGGCACCGGGTTCGCCGAGGAAAAGTTCTCTGTCACGTGTCCACTTCCTGGGTGCATGCTTAGAATCACGCACGACAACCTAGCAGTTTCAAAATTCGTACGTGATCTGGCGGAAGGAGATGAAACACGGGAACACTTTGTTGCGTAAGTCCTGGAGCATTCGGCAATCAACATGGGTGTTTTAACGGTGCTCTCCCACGAATAGTGGAAGTCTCTTCTGTCCGTCGGGAAAGCGGGATGCTCGTCATGCAAAAGTCATCAGGGATCAGTTGCTGCGATCTGCGTACTTCTCTGGACTAGGCCCATTGACGGACAATGAACGACTTGTTAGGCTTGATCGGGTCAGGGAAGTCAAGGAGAACATTGGTTACTCGCTGGAGCGACTCAGAGAGGCAATAACGACCTCATTACGCAATTGCCCTGCAGCATCGTGAGTACATCATTTGAATTACTCCTTGTCTCGACGCAAACGTATTCAATCAGTCACCAGGGTGACAAGGGTATTGAGCGCATACACCGATGGTAGCCCATTTTCTATCAATCTCGTCGATGCCGTATGTAATCCTCATCTAAGATTGATGCTGACTTTGACCACCGCGACAGGTTCTCCGTCAATGCCATTTTACTCAGAAAATGGATGGGTTGGGTTGGCTGAAATCAGGAACCTTGCGCCAGCCAGACAAACGGGTGATTCTGGAACATTCGGTGATGAGATATCATGGGTACGCATTTGTCTAACACTCCATGTCGCGTGTCCCGATTGATCTTCTTCTACAGCTTCCTAGACTTGATGACTGCATATCCGAGTCCCATGCTTATACCCACGCTGGATATCGACCTGGTGTGGCATACACATCAGCTCATGGCCAGTCGGTACAGTGTCGATTGCCAGATGTATGTCGGCCGTCTGGTGGATCAGTGAGCAAATTCTCCTTCAAGATGTTTTTCAGAACACTTACCCTCGCCCTAGCGATCTGAGCGTTACGGAAAGTCAGTTCTCCTCTACACTGCAAGAGACGTGTCGTGCATGGCAGGTAAGAGGGACACCAACTCGACCTTTAGAGTGCACCTAATAGTTGGCGTTACCAGATGCGCTTCCAAGTCCCGTACATGCAATGTGGTTGTACCGTCCCTGACGCGACTTCTGTACACAAGTTCATACGGCTCGTCCGGTCTTACCTCTCTGGCTCCCCGCAGCTTCAGCTTATCCTCCACCCGGAACACCTCCCGGCGACGCATCCTAGCACCCATAATGCCCCAATGCCTTCCAACACCGTGTGCACTGGCATGACTTGTAGGATGAACCACAATGGCAAACGAAAAGCGGAACAATCGCGGCCCCATCCTGAGCGAGGAAATAAGAGGTCCCAACGCACAACGCAGTTCAACTCGGATTGGAGTTTGACGATGCACTCGCCAGTGGTGCCGATGTATTTTGAGAGGGAATTACCCGCGCTTCCAAAATCCTTTTCCTAAGGGTAACGGTGTTTCAGGTTTGTGGTATCTTCGAGGTGTGTAGTCTAGACGCGATCGTGGGTTGCCTATCTTGCGAGTAGATGAACTGGATTACTGTCAACTTTGTTTCGTGAACGATCCGCGGACTGTATGTTAAGGCTAAGTTATTACACCTTCATTTGTCGCACTGTACATGCATGTCTGTATATCCCACTGTTCTTTTTGCCAATTGTTGTCATTTATTCGTCCCACTCTGTTGGTATACTCAGGATCATCTTGTCGTATCTGATGCATCACATATGGTGTCCACAAGAGCGGTGCCAAAGATTCCTTGCAAGCCACTAACATTGGATGAGGCTGGGTTAATGCTGTTCAGAGTCCATATGGAGCACAGATCAGAGGCGATACGCCGGTACCACGGTATTATTATGCAGAACTGACGCGTCTATTCGGGGAATGTCTTTGAAAAAGTTTATATCTTAGATCCGCCAATCCGAGGGTGAGTGACGGTCCGCGGCCTTTGAAGCTAAACAGCCTACTCCATCGACAGGTCCATATGTGCACACTGGCACTCATTGTCCGCGTCCCAGAAATATGACTTGTGGTGTGATCATGAAGTATATACGGGTGTGAAAACATAGCACGACACTGATGGTCCACGTGTAAGTAACCCGGCGGTACCTCGATGAAGAGGTCGTTCTTCAACGTTTCAACCTCTAACTTGTGTGTGCCAACTCAAAGATATTTGGTGAATTTAGTACAGGACGACAATCGGCAAGGTACCAGCAATGTATAGCTATACATGGCCAATCAAGCATTTCCGAAGGGAAGAGCAGACGTATGTGTGTAAACACTGATCGCGTAACTTTCCTGTACAATATAACATTAGAGAAAAGAATGAACCACACCTGTGCAAAATTACTCGCAGTAAGATATCACAACCGCTAAAAGAAAAAATCTGCTCACTATTGCAAAGAAGGAAGACGGATAGGACAAAGGGAAGATACGGGAACCATAGGGTAGCGAGGAACATGGTAACCTGTGTGCCTGGAAGCCGCGGTCCCTGGAAAAGTTCGCTGAACATCGACTGCACCAATCATAGGACTTACCAATGCATGCATTTCATGCACATGTCGTGGGCTGGCCCAGTGGAACGTTAGCTGGATCAGCAAACCTACGAGACACGTGATCCTTGAAGCGGATACCAAGGCCAGAGATCGTTCATGGCCCTTCCAAGTATGCCGCAAACCCAGCGTGGCATTGCAGATACACAACACCACCAATTGCTGTAATGACCCGATGACTTTAGTACCTATACGCAACAGATGGAAACTTACCGCGAATACGAGGTGTGCAATACGTTTTTGGTAGTGTCTGGGACATAGTTCCCGCTCGGCGTGTTTTCCAACGGCGACCGACTCCAAAACCGGTGGGCAATCATTAACAGCCTGTGAGCTCGCCCGAGAAGTGAGTAATCCAAAGCAGAGTGCCGTCCGGAACTCGCTAGAGTGTATGGTCATCTTGACCCAAGATCAACGGCAGTAAGACCAGCGACAGTTAGACGGAGGTTAAGATCGTGGCAACCGCTGGTTTGGTGGGGGGAACCGACATTACAGACGGCACTTTATATTCCCTCGACCCCTTCCAAATCAACGCCACAGCACCAGAACAATTGTACAGCATCGTACAGGATGGTAAGGCGGCGATGACAGAATATTCGAACGACTTGCCAAACCGATCTTGCTGTGTCATATTTTGGTCTTGGTGTATGTATCAGTTGCCACAGGACCACAGGATTCAAGTTGACTCCACATACTTAAGGGTAGAGCGAGATTTCATGACAAGTTTACGGGATACTAGTCACCAGTGCGTCCTCAAGGCCTCGATATCCTAGTCACCACCTCACAGCTACCGATTTATTGCCGATGAAATACGCCTACATCATCACCCCCACTTATCCCGTACTTACTCCAGATGACGTCGGTGAAGGCGGTGGCCACGACTACAACGAGGTAGCCACTCCCTGCGTCGGTTCGAGCCGATATTTTGTCCACCTTTTGAACAGTTTCGAGAGAGAACGGGAGGAAAATGAACGGAGGAAAAAGCAGCCCGGCCCAGTGAGAGTGGTACGGGAGTCAAGGTCGTGTGACAACTTGAATACAGGAGCAACACCTGCACTGCCACGGGAAATTCTGTGCGGCGCCATTGGCAGGCGTCCTTTTTATCCGTCGTCAACTCCATCCATCCTCACCTTTCCCTCGGCTCACAAATGGGACGACGACGTGCCGCGTCTAACGTCTTCCTTTGGACTTGTGGGCGAGCATGACACAGTTGCCTCGGTGGACCGTCATTTTGGTGCAAACTCAGCCGTCTTGGAGTCACTGGGACAGGCTATTCCCCTTGACTCTAAAACGGACACTACCAACGTACCAGAGTGGGTGATACTTCCTTATCTCTGACGATCCCGTCCCTGAGAATGTTATCAGAGATGCAGGTCCTCCGAGTTTTTCGCTAGGTTCGCTGATCACAACTCAATGCCCTTACGAATCTGCCTCGACGCAAGCATCTCTCCTCGGTTCTGATTCCATCGCTGACCGCAACATTTTCCGCGACGTGGCGGCCAAAGACCCTGAGGCCCTCTTGGACACCCAGAATTTCAACGTTACTGATGTATCCCAAACCGACCCAAGTATTATTGTTGGTGCTTTATTAGGGACATGTCACCCTCAGCTAATTCTTTGACAGGCAACAGCATTGATTACTGCCCTTGGACTTCTGACCAACCACTCCTCTAATCCTAAAGTTGCCGTGTTCCAGTTGTCCGCAGCAGCTATCTCTTTCACCCTGATAGCCCTGCGCTCCTTCTATTCCAAATCGTTGGCGGAGGTGGGTTTGTTCTTCGAAACTTGACTCCTCTTGACTCAATACTCCAGGAACAGCACCCCAGAGAGCTTACCTTGGTTCAGCGGCTACTCAGATACTTCCCGCCGTTCATCTTCGCTTCGTGCTGGATATTGTTCCTTCTGAGCATCACATTCACGTTTCCAAAGCCAATGTCCGTTGCGGTCTGTTTGGTTGTCTTCGCATCCATACCCATGGTTTGTGGTGCACGACTCCCGGCGGCTCTTACACTTGCCGTCATTACCCTCTTTACCCTGACATTCTTCACCCTGGTGTTCCTTGTCTGCGTTCTCCCAACAGAGTGGTTGGTATGAGAAGGCGATTTTTCTAACACTTGCCAGTTTGTGCTCTCTTACAATGTCGTATTATGGAATTTTACTTCTTAAAACATGCTTAAATTGACGAACGTCGAAGTCAACACTCGAGAACTTCTGCCTATACCCAAAATGCTTTCTGCGCCATTCCTCAACAGCAAAAAGCCTTTTTCTGCATTCTACTGCGCGCCTGGGATTTCTAGAGTTTGGCCATGACCTTTTCAAGGCAACCCCCTCTTCCTACCTGGTCAACTTTTTCGTAGGAGATGCACTGGATACGTTAGCAATCGTACCTTTGAAGAAGTCCCGTCGGCAGAAATTCCGGACCTTTTTACACTGGTTTCGTTGAACCCGCTTGCTAGACACTGGACGCTGCTTCGTGATCCACGTGTCGAGGTTCTTCCATCTATTCTCAGAGGAGAGACAACGATACCTGGCACAAGCGCTCGTCGGTCTGTTGGCGCGTGGCTAACATGCTGGTGGCCACGAGAATATGGAACAGCGGCATTCGGCATGTTTTGCCACTCCCCCCAATCTTGGACTGACCCCTGAGACGGCGAGGCGTTCTCGGCCGGCGCAAAGTGGGTCATGGAGTGGTCGGTGGCAAGATTGTAAATCGAGACTATTACAGTGTGATGCTTGGAAGCAATACCAGTGATTGTGTCCTTCCGTGCATGAACGAAATACCAAAATATCTACAAGACATTAGCATTTTGACCGAGAAATCCCAAATAATCAGAACAGAAAACAGAGTGTTGCATGAGATCGACAGTGATGTTGTTGCAGTAGCATCCTTTTCATGGTGACGGGTATCGCATGTATCAGAGTTTGGCATCACGTTTCCTGCGGACTGCCTGCTCGGGGTTGTGGCCATCCCCGCCCTTGTCGATGTACTTCCTCATCTCCTCCAAGCCTCTCCGCGTGCCCTCCTTCCCCCTTCCTATACCCTGATCTCTCCCCTCATCGTCACCCATGTCGCCATTTCCTCTCTTGATCCCTTCCTTACCGGATTTGATACCGTTCTTCAAACCCTCCTGGCCCTCCTTGGGGATCATAGCGAAGAGCGCCTTGGGGTCGAACTCGCCGTCCTCATTACGAGCCTCGTCGAGTTGCTTCCTGACCTGTTCTGTAATCTTTGGATACGTCTTCCTCGCCTTGGCAAGCTTCTTCTCGTCACTCTTGACCTCCTTCATCCGCTCGCTCACCATATCCCGCGTCTTGTCGAGGAATTCTCCGAGCTTGGCTATATCAGGAATCGTATCCTCGTGTTTCTCTTCGCGGTCGCCGTGCTCCTTGCTGCTCTCCTCCGACTGCTCCCTGCGTTCGCGCGCCTGTTTCTTGTACTCCTCGATCTTGGCACCGAACCCTCCCGTGTCCTCTCCGCCATCCATGTGCTCCTGGACCCGCTTCTTGATCTCCTCGATGCGCTTCTGTACACCGTCACCACCGTGCGTTCTGCCTCGAGATACCGAGCCCGAGCGCAATCCCCGACCAGATCCGTGTCCTTGACCGATGGCAGCGTTGTCGTCGTCCAAAAGCCGCTTCCATTCCACCCCGATCTTTTCCCACTCGATCGTCCGCGGGGCATTGGCCGCCAGAGGCGGACGCAACAACCGAGCAGCCGCCTTGTTCGCATCGACGCCCTCTCGCTCACAAGCGATACGGACGGGATTCGCAGGGGTGAGGAGCGCAAGGGCGATCTGCTGCGCGAGCGTGGGTGCATTGGGAGGCTGGACCTCGAACTCGGGTGGTCGTCCATAGCCAATGGTCGCTGTCTTGATCAGGATCGACCTGTGATGGCGTGTGTGAGTCTACCAAGTCGATGAGAAGCGCGGTAGTCAAAGAGAGACTGACGCTGTGAGTCCAAACACGGGTTTGACGCCCTCGCTCTCGCGACCGGTGAGGAACCGGTGCAAGCGAACCGCACCCCCTTCACTCCAGGGAATGTCCGTGAATGTGTGGTATGCGTTCTTGGGGTCTGCCGTGCGACCGGTCGACAAGTGAGGCTTGGACGACAGAAACGAGCTCAACGGTTGCGCGAATATCGACGTCACTTCGGACGAGTTGAGGTTTGGCTGTGTGATCGCGCGCGCGCGAGAGAGAGCCACGCGTCAACACGGGAACACACATCGCTGGGTATCACGCGAGACGACTCACTTGCAAGGAATGGTCGAGTACCAGGACCACTACCCTGGTAAACGGTGGGTCGTCATGAGCACCTGAGAGAACGAACCATAAAACGAAAACACGCACGGCGTCACCAACGTCTCGCCTTTTGCCAGATGGGGCTCCATCACGCACAACAGCGGCAGGCGGGCCTTGTCCACCGGTAGCCCGACCTAGCCAACGTCAGTCCCAGATCGCAACACCGGTCAACGCGGACGCACTTCTTCGAACGCTTCGCGTCTCTAGAGGATAGAAGTCAGAACCTGAGAATAAAAGACCGACACACTAAAACGAGTCACTGAAACTCACAGCCGTATCTTCCACCGTCACGTCCTGCATATCGACCTTGCCCCCCGGCAACGCCGTATCACCCGCAAACGCATTGAGCGCATCCGAGCGTCTAGGGTCGTCATTCTCAGTGTCATTCTCCACGTCTCACGTCAAGCAATAAACCAGACGCACCGACTGAGAAGCACATACAAATCCCCCGACCGACCTACGAAAAGCGGGACGAGCACCGCAGCGCTCTGTCCCCTCGGCAACCGCGCACGCGTGCGTACGGCGCGGTACTGGAGGAGGTTGTAGATGCACGCCTTGGTTTCTTGTTTGACCCCAAAAAGCCTCTCGACGTGGGCCATGATTCGCTCGGTGTCTGGGTAGGGGTACGTCATGAAATTGGGTGCTCGGCCCGGACGACGAGGGACATTGTCCGAGTCGGATGGCATCTGTTGCTGAGACATTGAGTGTCTAGTTGGCGACGTTTTGACGAGAAATAGCAAACGTGACAGACCTACGGTTGAGCTTTAAAAAGTTGCTTGAAGCGCTGCACGCTGCAACGATCAAAGGGTGTCGGAGTCAATTCAGGTTCTCTACGATCATTCTCATGGCATCAGAGATACGGGTAAAGCTGTGCCACAGCATCACTCTGCCAAGCCAAAGCGACCACAGAATCATTAATGTTTAGTAATTTGTACGATGTCGTCCATTCCATATTTCTCTACTGTGCAACGATAACGAGCGACAAGTCCAAAAACCAAAAAAAGAAGGCCAAGAAAGAGCGAGATACAACGACTGCAAAATGCAAAGTATGTAGGCACGTAGCGAGTACTAATGATGTATATGATGCGCAAGCCCAGTTGTCCATGATGATAAATAATGACGAACGACCAAAAAGAGCCGACACACATAGACGAGACGACAATGAATCCATGTTTCATGACTGCGACAATATCTTGTCGATCGACTCGTTCAAAAAGTCTTTGCGTGACGTCAAGTCAGCCCTGGGGAACTTGGCCATCATCGCTTCACGTGCGGTCCTACATACACACGATGAGCGAAAACCGACGCGAACAAACACACAAACGACTCACTTCTTCGTCACCGCCATCAAATCCTGCGTACTCAAATAAGTCCTCAGCGCAAGGAAGACTTCTTCGTCGTTTGGATTCGAGTTCAGACTCGGCCCTGAAAACGCATTAACCGACGTCGTCATCGAAAACGTCGACATGCGCCGGTCTCCACCACCACCTATCGGACCAGGCGGGAGTAACCCAAATCCTCCCGTCTGCGACCCGTTCGCATGATGCATGCCCATGCCCATACTTCCCATACCCATCATCGTCGCGCGCGGATCCATCATTCCGTATACACTTCCCGTATGCTGGTACCCGAGCGGCCCCATCACCCCCATCGTCCCACCATACTCGGAACCCGCTGCACTACCCGGTCCAGGCATAAACGGCATGGGAGGCAGGAACTGAGACATGGCCGGTTGACGGCCTTCGTACATGGACCCCTGCCGAGAACCAGCATGACTATGATGCGAAGCCGTCCCTCGGAAATTGACCATCGAGTTGTTCACCGCGTTCGTGTCTCGGTAGTAATCACCCCCGTTTGACGGGTGTGGTGAGCCTTGTCGAGATGGTGGGAATCGTGGTTGCGAACGCGACTTGCTGATCCCCGTCTCGTCCGAGTGACGCGAGACGCCTTCCCATGCTTCTGCTTCGTATTCTAAAGGGGAAATGAGCGGTCAGTGTGAAAGGCTAGTTCACACCAACAACTCACCGCTGAACTTTTTGAGTGGAATCATCGACTCGTCGAACCGCTCATCGTCATTCATCACCACCTTCTTGCTTCCTCCATCGCCAATCACGATACGCGTGTTCCCCCACGAAAAGTCGTCCATGCACCAGAATGAGTAGATTGGCAGGAAGAAACTGTACACGGGGTATCTGATCCCAACAGCGTCAAGCCCATCGAGTGAAAGGAAAATAAAAAGAGACGCACGAGAGAAGATAGACGACCATCCAGCCCACGAGCATGAATTCTCGTTTGATGATGAAAATCAATGCCTGCGACGTTGCAATCAGCCCCCCTCCAAGTTGCCCAAGTGGCAAAACATACCTGCAACCCATACGTGATGCCCAACATGATGATCGAGATCAACGGCAATGAACTACTTCCAGTAGCGACCGCAATGATCAAGTACGCAAGCTGTCCAAGCAGCGTCAGCACGCCTTCACTCACACCGTGTCAGCTCACTCACATAAACGACAGTTGCCGGAAGAATCTACAACGAAGAGTCAGCGACATCCCACACAACAGGAGAAACACGCACGATCGTGCCCAACAAATCGATGAAAACGAAAAAGCGCATCGAGAAACAACAAAAGCCGCACAACTCGGGCAAGATCACCAATTCCAACAAGTTGTGCACCGTCGAGTTAATCCACCGACGTCGTTGAGAAAACAGAACCCGCCATGATTCGGGCGCCATCGTATGCGCTACCGCGTCCGGAATGAACTTCGTCTTGAACGTCGGGAAATGCTTGAGGAGCAGCGTGGTAAGGAAACGGTCTTCACCGAGCGAGAAAAGGTTCTTCTTGTGGAGCGTGTCAACGTTGCATTCGGCGTATTCGTCGATGATCCGGTTGGAGATGATGATGGGACGACCCTTGTCAGCCGTGCGGACCCGATACAGCGAGAAACATCCGGGCAGACAGGAAACGGAACCAAAGAGGGATTCGAACGCCTTGGAGAGGTGGTGAGAAATGTAGTACTCATAAACCTGAATCATCGTCCACCACGAGCCTTCCTCATTGGAGAGTTTCGTTTCACCACAGATACCAATAATGCTCGAATCGTCCGCAGCCGACGCGACCAGACGATTGAGCGACTCGGGTGTAACCGTCTGTACTGTCCATCAATCCCCTCACTCACGCACACCGACGAGAGTACATACCGTATCTGCATCGACCGTGAAGATGTACTCGTAAAACGCAGGGTCGATCCCAATCACGTTCCGCATCTGATGATAAATCTCGAGTTCGAGCGGGGACATGGGTGCATCAAAGTGTACTCGGTTGAGGTAGTGCATGAGCAGAATCTGACTGTCTCGTTTGCCACGATTGCCAGGCTTGGACCGCTCTGTGGGCTTGCCGACTTTGACGACGACCATGTAACTGCGACACACCGTCAGTCAACACCTAGACGTCGGCCACAAACGCAGTACTCACGGAACGACATGTCCCTCGAATTCGTACAATCCCGAGTACACTTTGCCATAGTTGATCTGTTTCGAGCCCTCGCCGATCGACCGGAACATCAAGGGCTCAGGGTCAACTTTTGGATCGACACCCAAAATGTCCAGCACGATCCTCGGCGTCGTACGGTCGTTGCCACTCCCAATGATATTACCGTCACAGATGATGAAGAGTAATTTGCGCTTATCGTCGTAGTGGAGCCCCGCGAGCGAGTCGATCGTTCGGCGGAGCGAGTCTTCGCCTTCGGTGTAACATGGGATCTGGCAGAGAACGAACTTGTCCAACATTTCAGGCGAACGTTTGCCAGTCAACTGGAGCGCAGAAAGGACTAGCGTATCATGAGCATCCACTCGAGCTAAACCTCATGTAAGACTTACACTTGAGCGCGATGGACGCACACAGAATCCCGGTAAAGACGAGTAAAAGATAACTCTGCACCGTGCACCGCGGCGACTGGCGAAAATCAACTTCGCCCAGGTAAAACAAGTTCTTGATACAGTTGATATTTTGGGTTGCCGTCTGCGAGTCCAGACCTGCGATGACCTGGTTCAAGCTCTTGGAGAGGTCTTGTCCGGGCTGTTGCTTGAATAAGTCGGTGATGCCCGTGTTCAAAAACTCGTAATTCGTGTCGCTCTGGTAGATCGAGAGAGTATTGACATAGTCCGAGAGGTCATACACACTGCCGTCCCAGATAGCCCAAATTCTGTCGAGTACATAGTGAGCTCCAAACACGACGACGAGACCACGCGGACACTCACCTCTGAGTATTCGAGTCCATCGCCTGCGAGTAAATCGTTTTGGCATCCCAGACCAACGGCCCTTTCAAAAAGTGTTGCATCTTTGGCAAAAACGTCGAGTTGTACCAGTTCGTATTATCCAATGCCGTCCCCTGGGTCGCTTGATCCGTTCCTGACTTGTGCAACGCATTTGGCGCGAACGCCGTGAAATTCTTCGGTCTGAGCTGCAACGACGATTGCGAGACCAACCCTGGACAGGCAAATGTGAGGGGCGGTGGGAAATAGCCCGTCAGATCCTGCCCTACGAGGACGTCGAGATCCGCAGCCGAGTTGGACGAGATGCCGGAGATATCGCTGTGGTCGCCGTGGATAAAGTTGGAAAGATCGTACACCCATCCCTGTACCGAGACCCACCAATCCGTGTTCCCGGTGTGCTGCGCGACTTCGTTTGAATTCCAGACCTTGTCAAAGTCGGGACACAGAAGCCGACCGAATTCGACAATGTAAAATATGACGACCGCGTTCATGAGGAAGATCAAGAAAAAAATCGTGACTTTCTCCCGCCAGGCGAGACGGATGTCCGGGCGTTTCATCCGTCCGATATAGTGCAACACGAACGAGGGGATCAGACCTGTCAAGAGCCAGACGAAAAAGAGCCACCATCGACGCGAGGTGCTCGTAGGAATTTCTTCGACAGCGGTGGGCGCCGCATGGAGCGCCAGAGCAGCTTCCTTGGACGGGTAGGGAGACGAACCTCCAGGGCTCCCTCCTTTCTTGTCCCATTCCGAACCCCAACCATCCTCGGGATCCGTGTACGCAGGCGCACGAAGATTTGGCGAAGGCAACCCACTGACGCCGTACGGAACGTGTTGATTAGGATCTTGGTATCTCGACCCACGGCTGCCCACACGAGCGATGAGCAGATTATCACGGCTCTCGTTATCGAGAATCTCGGGTCCATGTGGGTCGGTGTGGGTGTACTCCGTGGCATCGTCTGCAATTGCGCTTTCATCATCTTCGATGGCATCGGGAGCCAACCGCTTTTGCTCCTTCTCCGCCGCACGGACGCCGTCTTCTACCGTTTTCCACGCGTTGTATGACAACCAGATAGAACGGTGACCGACAACGTAATCTGGACCTTCCTTCCACCCGTGTGAAGCTGCACATTGGCGGACACGCTCTGCGTCCGAACCACGCATCGTCGGAACGAATCGTTGGCAGAACGCACTCTGCTCAAAGTCAGTGACATATTCCACGCTGCGACGTGCGATGAGTTCAGGAACGAGGAGTGATTTTATCTGCGCTTTGACGCGACGTTTGTCAAACGAGTTGGGCGAGTTGGAGTCATTGGGTCGGATGCAGGTGATGGTCCAAGAGTGCGTTCGGTCAAGGGAGGCGAAGATTTCGGAAAGCGTGTAGTTGAGCTGCGTGGAGACGGTGTATATCTTGGCGGGGTCCAACGGTGGGTGCTCCTCGTTTGGCAGAGGCGCAGATGGCGAAGTGATTCGTGTCGGCTGACGAAGCGGGCGCGACGAGACCTGTGCTTGGACAATGGCAGTTTCATCCTTCGAATGCCTTTCAACCGCAAGCGAAGGACCGGAGACCAACTTGGCCACAAAAGCATCCGAGGAGTTTCGGAGCAACGAAACGAATGCCGAGTCGAGGATATCGGAGTCCTTCTCGATAAATGACGACATGTCGTACGAGCAACTGCCGGCATAATGGTTGATACCAAACAAGGTCCTGTCGTTGTCTCCCCCTTGACTGGGGCTTGCTACGAACGAAGCATGGACGCCATATTTGGACACGAGATCTTGATGGAGTTCGTCCGCCTTCTTGTCTCCAGCTTTTCCTGATTTGTACGACGAGCATGCCTTGTTCAAGATGCCAAGCATCCCGGCAGGTTTGCGCGTCGCACGCTCGCTCAGTTGAGCCCCACGAAGGAGTTCGATGCAGGCAGAGTTGTCCACGGTGGCAATAGTTGGTAGGGAGATCCCATCACCGACCATGTGAGCATTGTAGCCAACGGTGTCCTCGAATGTGTTGCGTAAAACGTAAGATTGGACAAACTCGTCTGCAAAGTTGATGCAAAATTCATCAAACCCGTTTTGACCAAAAGCGGAGATGAGTGGTGCAGTTCCCGTGAATACCATTGAGCCGGTACCCGTGGGACCACGGGTCTGAAAACCGGGAGAGTCGAAGAGAATCAACTGGGTAGTGGGAAGGATGTTACGGTTTGCAGGGGCAATCTTGTGATTCGCCGTCTCGACGATATAGGCGAACAGGATGGCGTAGAGGTCGCGCATGAGTGAATCACGCTGGATCGCGCTCTGTTCGACGTTGAGAAGGACAGTGTAGAGTTCCTTGCGGACATAGTTGGTCTTGTTCGTCAATGCTTGGGCAAGGTCATCTGACGAGACACCGAGAAGGCGTGCAACGTGGTCGAGGACATGGATGTTTGCGACGGATGCGGAGACGTCCTTGGCATCAGCCTCTGTAAACTGAATGTTGCTCAAGAGGAGGACGGCGACGAGGATGGTGAAGACGGAAGAGAGATGCTTTGGCTTGAAACCGAGTGTGCGCATAGCGATGCGCACCTCCTCCATTGCGACAGCATCATCGCTGAAAGGTCCATTGGGCAGGCGGTAACAGCCCGACGAGGCCAACAAGGCGTATTCCGAGGGGTCTTCGATATTAAAGTAGTCGCGCTCCTGCGGTGCTGCGCCGGCCAAGAACTGGTAAAAAATATGAAACGTACGTTCCTCGTGTGCGAGACGGCCAATTCTGGACTTGTCGAGTGCAAAGGGTAAAACTTTGGCTGACTCAATGCGACCACGATCGTTGAAGTGAAGTTCGAGGTAACGACTGTGACGTGAAGCATTTGGGTTTGAGACGGTTTTTGCGTTTCCAAACGCGTCCAGGAGGGTGTGGAGTGCCTTGACTTGACTCGCCATTTTTAGCTCCTTCTTGGAGTGGGAAGAGAGACGGAGAACTTGGTCGACGAGGAGACGTAAACTAGAAGATTTTCCGGAACCGGTGATACCACTGGACGGAAAAAGGTGAGGAGACGGAGAAATGAACTAGACAGGACGTACCGAGTGACGACGGACTGGGACTGTCGCGTGCGACGCATGAGGAGATAGACTTGGGCTGCGAGTTCATAGAGGTGGGGCTGGAGGAGAGTGGAGCTGGCGAGGGAGAGGCCGGTGTCCTTGTAGCAACGTTCTTCATATTCTCTTGCGCTGATGTCGTTGACGTTTGCGAGGGTCTTGTAGGGATTTACGACGAGCAAGTTGGTCGTGCCAATTCTAGAGTAGGGCAAGTCGGAGCGAAAGCGGGTGTTGAGGACGGCGACGATGGCGTCGTCTGAGGGGTAGACGGTAGCTGAGTGGGATGTGGATACGAGGTGTACGAGGTCGCCGGTGTTGGTGGCGTGTGCGGAGAGAGAGGAGGAGGCCATTTGGCCAAAGGAAAGAACGTGAAAGGAAAGGAACGGAGCAAGCAAAAAGAACGACAACAGTTGTGTCTTGTCAACCACTCGGCAACTGTCACGTAACCGTTTCAAAGAACATCATCTCTGATTGTATCCAAAAATAATAGTAACAGCTATGTGTGTACCAAAAATAATACTACCAGCTAGTAAGACGATCGAGCTCAACTCACCGAACATCTCAGCGATTGCTTCGAGCTCTCTGTTCCACTCCACCTCCCTTATTCAACGTTCTCAGCTTGAGCGCTAGCGATCTTGAACGTTTGAACCGCTACTCATGACAATCACCGAGATCGCTCATCAAGGGTGCCCTGACTCAATTCATCGTGTCAATCAAAAGAGTACTTATACGCGAGTACCGCTACCGTAGCCCTCTATACACAGTTTTCAACACCCGCGCCCACCTCTTCCTCACGACCCAACGCTTCTTGCCACCCTTCCTCAAACAAATCCGCATTCTCGATCGGATGCGCGATAGACGCAGCCACCTTGGGCTTGTTTTTACTCCGTAGTTCCGCTCGCCACACGTCCACCGCCAGCGGTGCCAAACTAGACGGATCGTATCAGTATCCAGGTTCGACTACAGTCTTGACACCCTCACCTGGGTGCATACGTCCGAGCAAACAAGGCCGCCTCGGGTGCCCGGTTCGTCTTCACGAGCAGATCCACACACGCCTTGGTATCTCCCAACTGGAAAAACGTCGCAAACGCCAGATTATTGGCCCCCTTTTTCTCTGCAACGCCGTCAGTCGAAACCGACATCGTAGACTGAAACGACTCACCGGCAGCAACACCAAGCTGGTGTAATCCATCCCGGTCGCCCGTCGAGAGCAACAAAAGCATCAACGCGCTCAGATCGTTGGCTCGCTCAAACGCCTCCCTTGCAAGGTCAAATCGCCACACCGCCAACGCACGATCGCCCAGCGCTTTCCACTTGGCCTCTGCTTCGTGCTCAGGTATCGACCGCGCGATATCGACCGCAGCATCGAGGTCGTCCAGCTGCAGTGACAGATCAAATTTGTGATCTGGGTCGCTGGTCACTTGCATCGCGATTTCCTTGAGGTCTTTGACATCATGTCGTAACGCATATATCGAGATCTGGGTGAAAAGACTTACCCCGGCCTTCCAGGAACCGGGCCACCTTGTTGAGTTGTTCCTTGGGTAGCGTCGGCAAGATCTCGGCAGCAGCTTCCATGTCACCACGGAGTACCGCCGTTTGGTACTCGACCACGCTCAAGGACAAGGCGTATGCGTAGATGTGCATATCCTTGTCTGCCAGGTACACCCGGTTGTGTGCTGGTATGTAGCCGAGGACATACATCGGGCTGAAAAAAGGGGGAAATCACTAGAGGAGAAAAACTGACAAAGTAGAACGTACGTGTCGGATGGACTGATGGTATAGGATTCGTTGCCGACAAAGTAGTTGACCCGGTTGCCCGTTGTGGTATAGATGAAACAATCCCCGACCCATTTTGCAGTCATGACGCTACGGGTGGTGTTAGATGGCCATACGACCCATCATGAGAAATCACACTTACTTGTCCGAGACCTCAGAGACGACGTCAAAAGCTTCTTCAATACCCTCGTCCGTCACCTCGACACCCTCTTCGAGTTTTGCATTATATGCGTCCCGGTTCAAACGCAAAATGTAAAACGAGTCTTGAGAAGTGATCGCTACCAGAGAGCCCGTCCCAGACCAAAAAATCTTGACGTTGTCAGTAAAGGATCCCCCAAATGACAAGACAGAAGGACACACGTTTTTAGCGTCAACGTCTATCCGTCTGACAATCTCTCCGCTCTCCCAATCCCAAAACACCACGAATCCCTTGCCTCGCGCACCGAGCAACGGACCACCGTGTAACCCATCGATCGACCAGCTACCCGAACCTTTCACCCCCGCACCGCCTCTCTCTTTGAAGTTCTTGTAGACTCTCAACTTCAACTTGCTCTCCAGCACCGCGTACGTGTTCGAGTCCCCTGCCCATGCAAACGAGAGTCCATTCCCGAATGATTTGTTCCTCCACGCGAGCGCCGTATATATGATGTACTCGCCATCTCCGACGACTGTCACGAACCGTCCGTTGGGAGAATGGAACAGATTGGTCGCAAAGATTTCCGTAGTACCCAGTTCTTTGATCGGCAGAGGAATTCGGTTGCCTTCCGCAGTGGTGTCCTCTGTCAGACTCTGGACGTTTCCCGAAAGAACGAGTTGGTTGCGTGTGTAAATGAGTTTTCCAGTGGGATCCATGCTAAACGTTGGCTCGTCCCGGCCGAGCTAGACAACGTAGCTCAAGGGCACGCCCGCGATAATCGTACGCATGGACAGACGTACCTTGATGACGACGATACCCTCATCGAAACCAATGGCAACTTCGTTTGCATCTCTCCGCAACGCCACACACCACGCCCGTTCCAACGCATAGCTCAACGTATTTTCCAACCGATACGTGTTGTTATTCCAGATCTTGACCGTCCCGTCCTCGCTTCCGCTAATGATGATGGGCAGGTTGGGATGAAAGACGGCAAAAGAGGGATTATTGGTGTGACCTTCCATCGTCTGAACGCAGCTCTTGCTAAGATAGTCCCAGATTTTGATCGTCTTGTCGTCGCCCGTCGTTACGAGATAGGGTCGGTCAGGCCCAGGGTAGAAATCGACATAGTTGACCCCCTTGTCGTGAGCGTCCATCGTAAAGTTGGGAGTCCCAGAACCGAGGGACCACATCTTGACCGTCCGATCGAGACAAGCAGATACGAATGTGTTGGCGTCTTTCGGGTTGAACGCGATGTTCATGATGTAGTGCGTATGACCCTCGTATACCTATCGTGCCAAGAAAGATATACCGCGTTTTCATCCTCATACACGAGGACATACCTGAATACACTTCCACTGTTTATCCCAATCCCAAGCCTTGATCGTCATGTCGTCACTACCCGTCACCACGATGCTGGCCGTCGGGTGCACCGCAAGACACCGAATATAATCCGGATGCGCCTCGAACGAGACGACCTTTTCGTGCGTGTTGTAGTTGAAGACGCGGAGCTGAAAGTCGTCCGACCCAGCAACGAACCAGTTTTTACGCGGGATGAACTTGACACAACGTACGGGGACGTTGGAGACCTCGAACGTCTTCACCAAAGCGCCCGTCTCGTGGTTGTAGATGTTCACCGAGCCATTGTAGAGGCCGGTGAGTAGCCATGGCTCGGTGGGGTGAAAGTCGGTGCCTTTGACGCGGTCGGAGCGAGAGAATAGTTTTCGCTGGAGGTATGGTTAGGGTGATTTTAGTCGAGGAACTGAGGATACGCACTGACACATCGAATAACATTGCTTTTGTGCTGATGGTTGGTCAAAGTCAATGAGCTCTGGACACGTGCATCTGTTGGACCGGTAAATTATGTAATCCAAGATTCTCCTGCTGGTATACTGACATTAGTACAGGATTTCACCATTTTGAATGTGCTACTAGGCTGCGATAACGTTATGCACTGGCTTGCCTTCGCACCTCTCCTTTGCCTCACGCCTCGCCCACCAGCTGCTTGGCTTACCTTGAACTATCCTCGTTCCGTTTCCTGACTTTTTCCTTACCCTTTATTCCTTCCGCAACCATGGCGGCTCCCCAGAGAAAGTCAACCTTCCGCTCGCGTGTCGGAGAGGCAATACGGTGGTCGTCTACTGCGTTCAGCATTTCAGGTTTGCCAAACCGTCCAAGGTCAGCCACGCCTCCGGCCACTCCGGATTCTGACATTGCATCGACCGCCACGTCGCTTTCTGGTAAACACTCTACTGCATCGCTCAACAAATTCGACGTGACAGCCGAACCAGAGGAGATCTTTGTTCAACAGGCATCACCTTCCTCTCCGCTGTCCCGCTTTGTCAAACGTAGTATCAGAACTGCACCTCACATATTTGTGAGTACCGTTTCTCGTCGGATCGCGCGTCCGAACATCTTTCTTGCTCTTATCATCTTGCCGCGTAGCAATCAATCCCATCATTGTCTCGTCTACACCGGACTCTCCAGGAACCTGACATCCAGATCGGTGACGCAACACTCGAGTTATGGCGCAGCGATCAGCTTGCAGACGCGGAGGCCTCCTTAACTGCAGTGATCGACGGTTCTCAAAATCCGAGCCATCATGCTCTCGCTAGTCGGGCTCTCGTCCGAGTTCGTTTACAGCAGTGGGACGCAGCGCTTGCTGATGCCGAAATGGTATTTCTCGTTTTCTACCCACTCTCCCTTACCCTGACACTGACGGCAATTTATACCAAGGCTATCGACGATCAGCCATCCGTCATTGCCTACATTGCGAAGAGTCTAGCGCATGTCGGCAATGAGGAAAAGCACAAGGGCTATCGAGCCTGCGACATCGCATTTGAACGCTTCCATTCAACTCATGTTACCTTTCTGCTTCTGATCAAGGTCGGTATCTTCGTACTTGGTTCCCCCTCAGCTGCCCATCCACCCTAGGCTATTGTTGTGTTTATGACCGGAGAGCACCACGATGCGATATCGCGTGTAGACGACCTTATCGCTACGGTGCCTGCCAACTCGATCTGTTATGTAGTTAAGGCAAGTGCACAACACGCTACCACGCGGCACATATCACATTTAACAATTCCAACAGGCATATATGCATCTTCTCCTCGGAAACGCACGCATGGAGCGCAGTGATTACGAGGGTGCAATACAGTCGTTCGAGCGTGCTCGGGTGCAAATGCGACACCACGAGAGTCGATCACTTATGGTAGTCTCGTTGGTAAGCTTTGCTAATACACATATTACAACGCACCGAAATCGCTTGCTGTCCCTGACAGATATCTGGATGGAAATTCGGTAACCTCGACATTACGATTCAACAACGTCTATGTGAGGCCCTGTATGCAGATGGTCGCATCAGGAACGCAGTCGAGTGCTTCCAACAAATGACGAGTGAACTGGGGGAGAGGGACCTGGATGGAAAGCATCTCGAGTGGGCTCTCGGTGAGCGATCGTGCATCTTATGTAGGCATCGTCGCTTATGTGACATCCTCTGTCAGGCTTCAAGCACCGTTCCGCTGGGAAATTGGAACATTTCGGAGATACAGCGTTGGATGCCCATCGACATGACGAAGCCATCATCCACTATACGATCGCATTGTCCCTCAATCCCCCTTCACCGCAAGTCATTCTCATCAAACGAAGCAAGGCGCACATGGCAACTGGGTCGTGGAAAGAGGCATTAGAGAGTGCAAACCAGGTACGTCCATCTTTCTCTCATGGAGGTCAATCTTGCTGATCCATCCACCAGGTAATCACACTTGATCCGTTGTCGCCACGGGGCTACGAGATGAAGCATGCGGCTTTACACAAGATTGGAGACTACGACAATGCAGTTGATACGTTCGAGACGATGCTCTCAAAGATGGAGAGCTCAGCTGATCCACAAGTTCGTCGTGAGTTGTATCCTCGCTATCATAACGAGGATGATTTGTTTACATAACCGGATAGAGCGTCACAGTCAGTACAACACCCTGCCCAACATCAGAGCGATGACTCGCAAAATTGTTAAGCGGACTATACGAGATTCGCCGCGCGTGCTCATCAACACAACCACCGGCTGTCTCTTCAACAGGGATGAGCGGGCATCTGCATTCGAGTCCTTGCCAATCTTCAACGAACTTGTATCATCAATGACGACGCGTATCGACCGTGCCCACATCAAGCGTGAAGTACGACAGTACTTTCGATACGTGATGTTATCACACAAGTGGGAAGACAACGAACCATTGTTCCAGCATGTGGTACACATAGCGGTGTACGACCTGGAGGAGTCTCCGACTCACGAAAAGCTACAAGTGTTCTGCAAGATTGTTCGGGACGCCGGATTCAACTGGGCCTGGAGCGATACATGTTGTATCGATCAATCAGATCACTTCGTGCTCCAAGAAGCCTTGGTTGCCATGTTCAGGTGGTACCAGGGTTCCGCCTTGATGATCGTTTTCCTTCGTGGCGTCCGCCCTCAGTCGCAACCTGGCGCTCTTACAGAGAGCATTTGGAACACTCGCAGCTGGACACTTCAGGAATACATTGCTGCCAGGGTTGTCCGCTTCTATACAGAGGATTGGACTCTTTATCGAGATCTAGAGCCGTCAAACCACAAAGGGGCACCAGAAATCATCTCGGAGATGAAGGAAGCCACCAAGGTATCCGCACGGCAGTTGATGGCACTTCGCCCAGGCTTAACCAATATCCGGGAAAAATTACGTCTTGCTTCGACTCGGAAGACAACACGGGTAGAAGATGCCGCATACTCATTACTCGGGATTTTCTCGGCTGTTGGTATACCTGCAATATACGGTGAAGGGGAGGCCTCCCTAGGACGTCTACTGGCGAACGTTCTCACCAGATCTGGAGATGTGAGTATCCTAGCTTGGACTGGGGAGTCTGGCTGTTTCAACAGTTGCCTGCCTGCCCGTATCACTGTATTCAATGGACCTGCAACGTCACACCTCCCTTCATCCGTCCAGGACCCCGAGATACAGCGTATCGTTACTGGGTTGCATACTCCTTCATTCAACCTCGATTTGGCTTTGAGGTTGTATGACCGCCTCAACGAACTTCCTACGCCTAGGTTTGCAGAGAGTCGTATGTCACTTCCGTGCATCGCTTTCCAACTCCCCGCTCTTTCCCCGTATCGATCACGTTCAAGTCGTGTGTACCGTGTGGAAACTGTCGCTTTCGGGATGGTGGAAATCAAAACGAGACATAACCTCTCCCAGATGAATTCTCTCTATCTTGTTCACCCATGGTTGAATACTCTCTTGGAGCGTGAAGATGTGCACAGTGGTGCAGTCGAAGAGGACGATGTTGTCCCACCACCCTCGCTGAACATGGATGATGAAGGAATCTCTGACGAGGAAACAGACCAGGAGATAGATGATGAGGAAACTGATGACAATCATTCGTTGCTTCCTGAAGTCGAGTCGCTGCCATACCCTGCTCCTGTGCATATGGATAGAGAGACAGGAGCACGACGGCTCTTTGCCCGTCTCCGACAGCCGTTCGGTGCTCTCTTGGTTACACCGGCAGTGACGCGGCGGCGGGCTACGGACTATAGGCGAGTTGCGGCTGATAGCTTGATCACTGTACAGTTTCAGGAGAACGTCTCGTTGGCCGATGTTCTCGACAATGTACGCATCCTCGATGTTTTGTAACCGAGTAGTATCTCCTGCTATCGATTCAGTGCACGCCATTCCTAGCTCTAGATCGATTTGGTCCTGGCTCTCTTGGAGAACTACCTCACATTTTTTGGTGTCCAACTGGCCCTTTCATGTTTCTTCCTATCCACGCAACGGGTTTGTATGACACTCAGAATTCCCTACCTGGCCGCCAATGCATCTGATTTTACCATCTCGTCATATGTTCCCACTCAGTGTTCTTGCGCTATCACCTAATCCCAGCACGGGATCCAGATGCGATCTCCAGCTCCTTGCTGTCCGTCAGCCACTGCGGCCACCCTCAGATGGTCTACTCCAACTTCAAGGCGTGCACACCGAGTTGGAACACATCAAGGATATAATCAGAAATTCACCCTCAGTACGCACCACCCTCCTGGAATCTTCTACCGGAACAGCTGAGGAAGTCCTTGACTTGATGAAAAAGGCGGACTGGGTCCATTTTGCATGCCACGGAATCCAAGATGCTTAGGTTAGTCTTTGCCTCGCCCATGGACGCCGCTTAAAATATTTGACATGCTAACATTGGCACGTCCTCGTGGTGGACTTGCCTTTCTCTCCGCATGTCAGATGGCGATGAGGCGACGAGGATCTCTCCGACGAGACTATCCATATTGGGGTGTAATCAGTGGGGGATTGAACCACGTACGCTGGATGTCGGTCTATCAGCTGCTTGAACTTGCAAGTAGACATGAGATCACCCACACAGCTTTGATTCGGTGTACGAAGTTCACTGTGTATATTCATATTGACCCGCCGGAGGTCGGCCTCACTCTCTGGTTTCTGTGTAGCCCTGAGCTCCGGGAGCGCTTGTCAACCGAAATGGCTGGGTCGAAACTAACCGATGGTAGGCAGTATGCACTCGAGTAACATAACGTGTTTACAGAGTAGGACAATAATTTGTTGTAGCTGCTTTGTGGGGATGTGCATGCGGCGGTCACGGTGTTTCGAGTCAGTGGCCGTGATGATTTCCCGGAGGGTTGGTTCCCCATGGTCGTCTGGAATTTTATATCTTGCTCATCTCTGAAGATCTGATATCCAGTCTGTTTTGGCCACGTAGGTACAGAAAGAATATACACACTTGCTTGAATGTGTGATATGGTTCAAGTATATCTTCACTATTTCACATCTTGCCTCTCAACTACACGGAAGCGACCATTCTTCCAATGTCCAACCATGTTGAAGCGTTTCTCCTGGAACGACCTGCCCCTCCTGATACGTTCAATGCATCGAGCTATAATGACTTGACCACTAGATCCTTTGCGGGTGGCGAGAGCATCGCCGAGAGCTTGTACATCGACAGGACACTTATCCTTTTTTGTCCTCTTCCAAAAGGAAACGTCATGGAGCTCCAACTCCTCCAAAGCTGGTGCAAGCATCCGATCTGGACTTCGATTAGTGTGTCCACCTTGACCCTCTGCGCCTCTAGAAGTGGTGATATCTGTGAGGGAGAGCATGGGCGCAAGATCTGGCAGGTCGCCAGAGCTCAGCTTGAGGTACCGTAGATCCTGAAGATGTCCCAACGCACTCCTCCAGATGGTAGGTGAGACTGGGGGTTTGATGACGTAAACGCTCTGAACATCCATCAGGGGGACGAAGGAAGAGATGTCGCCCGGGATGCAATCCAAACCGCTCCTCGTCGTATCTGACACAGACAAACGAACTCTGATTTTGAGAGGAGTGTTGCAACCCCAGTCCTGTTGTAACACGAGGTGGGAAGAATCGCAATCACGTTCCAATGAGCTGAACGTGAACATCTCCCTGCCAGTGTAGTGTGTAAGGTCGATGACCAATGAACGAAACATTGGACTTGACAGAGCCTGGGATGTTGACGTGCTGAATCTTTGTGCAAGAACCGAAAAGAGTGAGGCATAATCGTGAAGGGATGAACCATTTTCGAAACCGCAGTCTAGCCTGACTTCGGTTTTCATTGGGATGTTTACGCAAGCTACGAATGCGATCACCGTTGAAAGTGGAGCAGCGATGAAGAGGCGAGAGAGATGGGGTAAATTGATTTTCTGGAAGGAATGGAACTCCGTGCTAGAGAGGAAACCACCAGTGCTAGCAAGGGCATCTTTAAGGTATAGATGCCTCAGATCTTGCATGCAGCTTAACGTAGCCAAGAACTCTGCCATGTTCTGCCGGAACTGAGAAGGAACAGAGCAGAGATCGAGAGTTGTCAAACCATTCAGCGTGAATGAATACCATGGCACCGGACAACGTGAAAGCTCGAGGGTACGGAGGGTTGGTGTGTCTCCGTCGAAGAGTGTTGAGAACTGCTGAGAGGGCTCATTCTGG